>JXSR01S022594.1:51765-64383 GCA_000969725.1 Ophiothrix spiculata
AAACAATAAACAAGCCGTAAACATGCTCGCTCAACAATGAAATTAACCATGAATGATATACAATAATAATTATATGCAAATGAGGTAAACAAACTTTTCTGAAAGAATTTATGAATATCCATATTCAGTTTCTTTCCAAGGCGCGTTTGGGTTATTAATAACTCGTTTACGTTACGCCAGCGAGTGATAAATGCGAACATGTTTAAGAGTCTATGTTACCAAAATGAGTAACATTGTGCTCCAAAAAAATTGCATGTTATTTTGTCAGTCGCCAAATAGCCAGACCGGAACCGGAAGTATGGCGCCCTCAGCTATTTGGCGACTGCGGAGTCAGTCTAGATAACAATCTACACCAGATAGCAAAGTTATGCACATTTAGTTCTTGCCAGAGACAATAATTGCCTTGCTCTAAATCAGGTTATAGCCCCCTCTATCTGTATTTAAAACCAACATTTTTTTTTACATCTGGACATCCAGCAGGCTAAAGCCCACGATATATTAGCAAGATGCAGCTAGCGTGTGGTTTAATTTTAGACGCTTTTAAGACACTAACTAGATGCTAGCAATTTAAAATAATTTGAACCTTAGCATCTTAGGTAGCGTCTAGCTAGACGCTAGCTGTGTCTTGCTAGTATATGGGCTTGAATCTGCTGCAATGTAATTTATACATAGAGGTCACTTTAGGCAAAGTAAAAAATTGTTCGACATTTTAAACAAAAATCCATAGTAGGGGTTGCATTTTAAAAATAATGGAGCCCTGTACTCTGGATTTGTGTTTCCACTGTCCAATAAATTATTGCTTGGCCTATAGGACACTTAATGCTTCAGTCACATATGGAAAGAATTTGCAAAAAAATTGGCAGAGTAGTAAAAATGTCAAAATCTGTGAGTGAACTCACTTGAGCAGAGGTACCGGTAGATACTTCTTCAAAAATTCAAGAGCTCGCCACACTTTCAAGTGTTAAAGTGTTAAAGAACAACAAGCTCTTTCATCTATTTTTTTTGTTCACCGGCAACCTGTTTGATACTTCAGCAAGTCCAAACCAAGCTCCAGAGGAGGGATAAGCTCGCCCAGATTTAAAAAAAAATGATCTTCCTAAGACACCTTCAAACCCTCCGTGAGTAGTGCTCAGCCGATGCATGGCCATGTTGTGAGCTATCCCTGTAATTTTTCAGCCAGTTTTGCTATTTTACTACTCGTCCAAGTCTCTTTTGCCTACTCTTTTGAAATGCAACTGAATGTTATATTTCTGGTAAGTTATTGAGGTTTTTCAATGATATAAAAAAACTCTAGCATTTTCGTCTAATTTAAAAAAGGCATATTCATTAAAGCCATAAGAAGTACCGGTACTCTAAAAGCAAGTGTTGGTTTATTTATATGTGAAGAATTCAACACGGACACTAATCCAATTGGGGATAACTTTGCTAGCCATTTTAGTAGCTATGCCTCACTTCTGCTTGATTTTATTATACGTAAACACAGTCTAGCTCGTGGCATTTTGCCCATTTCCTCCGCATGAGCCATGTTTAGATTTCAACATCATTTGCTTAAACATAGTGGGGATTAGATTAGATTCAAATTGACTTATTTTTATTTCTATTTATGTCTTTGAATTGTTCAAGGGTTCATTTTTAAAGCCCTTTTTTTCAGCTTTTTGCCAAAATCTACGCGCATTTTCAGGTTTTGTTTTTTTAAAGTTTCAGGATGTTTTTAGTGATGCTCAAGGTTAATTCTCATGTAAGTTTTGTCTTTCCACATATGACCATGGCATTAATTTTACAGAGTTACCTTTACTTCTTGAATTCATTACATACAGTCTAGCTGATTATCTATTTATTCCCCCATACATTTCCCCATTATAAGATATTATCAGATTTCACGACCAGATTAAGAACATCGTATAGAGATAGTAAAGGCCGGATGTTATGTAATTGGTTTTGGCTGAATATACCTTGGAGATAGGGGAACGGTTGATGCAGGTTTAGAGACGGTTCATATACTTGAGACGATGTAGGGCTGATAGGCATATTTGTTTTGTCTCATATTGAAAAAGACAGAGGCAAGGAACATCTCAAGTGAAATTTGTTGCTAAGTTGTGAAAAGGTAATCGTAAACTGAACAAAATTGCATCAACCTACCTATAGAGAATGGAATTTACAGAAATTGATTCGGGTCCCAAGATGTATAGGTTTATATGTGATGGCTCTCTTCGGTGACAGAATATTTTAAAGGAAATTGTGAAAATAGGCAGCAAAAAATAAAGAACATAATAAGATTTTCTAGCAGATTTTCTGTTGTAAAATGTGATTGCCTTGATAAATTTTAACAAGTAAAGTGTCATTTTAAAGCTTAGAAAATGCTGTAACAGATGAAATGATAAAATCAAATTTGATATCATCTGTAAAGGCCCCCTTTTGAAGTGAGCCATCACATATGTGCATGGAATATCTACTTGTAGGTCCTACAACTATCATTTACAACTTTGTATACAAATCTCCACAAATCATACACTTGAGCCAATAATTAGTACTTGTATGAAATTAAAGGCAAGAATATAGCAAAAATACTTGAAAATAACACCCCGCAAAGTATCGGATGTATGCATTGTTAGCATTCCTTAATTGTATCATCGCTAATTGCAATCGGTCTCAGTATGATACCTCCGAGTCCTATCATGTTTTTAGTATACTATTACCAGATTTAACTGTATGAATAAGAAATTGTTGTCAACTTGCCTTATTTCTACCATTGCCATCGCTTAGACTAAATTTTGAATCATACAAACCGTCTTCAGTATCTTCAATGAGATTTTTAGATATTCCTATTGGTTGTGGGAAAGAGGATAATTCATTCATTCCATTGAAAAGAAAGTTGGACATGGTCCACATCAACCCCAAACTATTAAATAAATAAATAAATAAATACTGGGGATTTATAGCCTCCCAGATTTGTAATTCCACATGGCATCTGCACACTTTACAGATGTTCGCTGACCACTGTGACCCAAGTAAGCTCCATTCCGCACCAAGCATCATTTTAGGTTCTGCAGCAATATCTTGGGGCGCTGAACCTTGATCAGCCCACATACGCACCATTGCTGCCCAGATCAGATCCTCGAGTTTCGTAGGGGTTTCCATGAGACAATTAGCAGTAAGTTCTTTGTCCAAGGGAATTTCAAGCACACTCAATTTGGGCACCAGTGGGGTTCAAACTCAGGACCTTAGCGCCTTACCGATTGAGCTCACTTGACTGCAAAGTATTCTCCGAGCATTTCAAGAAAATTTTGATATCAATTTAATCAATATCAAACTATTGACATTTTCTCTTATTTTAAAAGTGTTAAAATTTGTATTATCAATAAATCAAATAAAATGCAAAATTTAAATTTCTTTTAATTTATTTGCAATCTAACAACCAGATAACATAATTTATTTCTTCCATACATGCACACTACAGTAACTAACATATCAAAAAATAGTACAATAAACTGTTAATAAGACATTGTGGAGGAGGACTGGGAAATAAGCATTAAAATTGAAAAAGCATACCATCCTCCCATTCCACAATGCGATTGCCACAGAGCAAAAAAGAAGAATGGTATGGTTCATTAATTGATATAAAAATAAAATTGAATTGATTTTATATGATAATTATAACAACTTTTTATCTACATGAACAGGAATGTGTTACAAACTAAACTTGACATACATTTTTACAGCATATTTTTAGAGAATTGGCCTGATACCTAAGATCAACAGGCAAAACAAGATTAAAATTTTTGACTTATCTGCAGATTTTAAGTTAAAAGGTCGTTTGAAATACTTTATTAGAAAAAATTAGAGACCTAAATGGTTTGTGTAAGAGACCATTTAAAAATCTTTCCTTAAAAACAATAATTCTTTCACTCCAAAAGGATCGATGAATCCTTCTGATTTATGTAGGGCTCTCATGGTGATTGTCACTCTTTGATATTAGGAGAGAATGTTAGTCACATTTTCCCTCCACCAAGATTGAATGTTCTTATGCTTCAAATATATTAAAATTCTACATTAATATGAATAATATTATTTGATATAACATCAGTATGACATAATTAAGTAATAAGTACCATCAGTGTTTTTCTTTTGACTTGCTTGCGGCATCTGTGACAGAGACTAATTTAGAGTGCTGAGATTACAAATTAGATCATCAATATATCTGGATGTAATGTAAATGAGTTTAATACTAATTGATTGGGTTTTATTGATGCACTCATTACCAGCGCCTCGTAATTAGATGATCAATAACAATGCATTAATTAGCTAATAATTGACATGTGAAGTCATTTCAGGACATAGGATGTGATTGCATGAATCCCTCAAATGTACAAGAGTGTTAAGTTCTTTTCAAATTCTGGAGGTACAATTTTTGAAGTCAAAATCTGTGCCATTGTGATTTGAATTCACTCTTAGCAGTCTAGAACCAGCATGGCCCAGGAACTGCAATTTGGGTAAACAATTTGGTTTATTTAAATGACATTTTGAAGAAAATGAGGAGATGTAGGCCTACAGTGTTTTAAAATAAGAGAAAATGTCAGTGATTTGTTATTTAGTGTTAACATTTGTATTTCACCCTTTGATGGGTGACGAAAAACAAACAAACCCACACCCTGTTTTAAGGGCCCCACCGACCCTTGTTTTGCATTTTTGAAGATTTTTTTTATTTTGCCAAAATCATGTAAAATAACAATTTTGGTTAACTTTAATGAAAATTTCTTTGTAAAACTGTCAGTTTTTCTCCCATTTTTGAAGATTTTAGGCAAAAGAATTTTTAGAAAATAATTCGCCCAATCGTCCGACCGACCCTACTTGAAAGGTTCGCCTGCCTGTAAAAGGATGGTTTTATTTTTTTGCCACCTTATCACATTTTGATCATCACTAGGGAAGAACATTGAGGCTTTTCTTTACCAGCAAGCAAAACAGGGGTGTGAAATCTCCTCTTTTAAGCTGATTTCCTCGTTTTTGTAAATTTTTCAGCTTTTTCTTTCATTTTCAGCCCTTTTTTGGCAATTTTCAAGGTTTTTCCTCTTTTTTATACAAAGTTCCTCTTTTTTCAAAAGAGGTCACTCACACCCCTGGCAAAAGTAATCACACTAATGCTAAAGATACCAATGAGCGAGACACACGTATGACTACACTGTATGGGTAAGGCTATACTCAGCCTCCACACACATTTTCACTACCAAACATTTGGCCATGACGTCAAAATGGTGAGCGACTCCAAATAAAATAACCTCAAGAGCGAGTTAAGCACACATAAAACGTTGTACTAAGTTACACATGTGTTGGATTGAATTGATGTTAAGTCATTGAACTGGCATCAAATGTCTGTTACCAATCTATACTTTTAATTCGATCAAATTTATTTGGTGACAACACAACCCAATGTTTGGTATTGAAATATTTGTGTGCAGGTCGACTATTATAGTCTAACCCTATCTGTGGTAGTTGTGTTTGTTTACCTAACAAGCTTCAGGATCCATTTGTGATGTGAATAGGCCTGCATATATAATCAAAAAATTCTCCTTTATCATGCCGTCTTTTACAGAACAATATTTTTTGTCAACGCTATCCCTATGATGTGACTTGGTGTGATGTGACCCCGGGAAGTACTCTACTTTTAAAATGGAGGGTATATCCGGCAAAATCACCGGACTATGTATTTTCAATTATTATTAACAAATTCTTTAGTTGGAGCTAAAATGTTGGCTCATACATAAGAACTGAATCATGCTGAAAATAGGGGTCTGATTAACAGTGTAGTGTTCTGGGGCTTATTTCTTATATTCCATCACAAATGCCGAACTTCGCAAAAGCAAGAGATCATCGCAATTTTGCCATGGGATTTCCTGAAACCGAATTCACTAAGATTTTGCGATGAAAAAAATCATCGCAAAGTATTTGCGGTGATTTTGTTTCAATGAATATCTTGCTGGTGCTTAATAGCATCGGGGAAAACGTGGCAAATAGAAGTCATCGCAAATTCTAGATATCATGTGATTTTATTTCTTGCCATATTTGGATAAGGCTTGTCCATGAAGATTAAAAGTGAAAAGATGTTAGTGAAATGGAAAAGTAATCGCATATGATATTTGCATTTGCAATGGATTCTAGTTTGTGAGAGTTTTTGCAATCATTGCAAAAATAATGCTAGTGAAATAGGCCCCTGAAAAAGGTTGTATTGACTGCCACACCTAGTAACCAAACTCCTGGTCCCTGCTCCAGACCCAACTTATATGTGTGGCTGCCTCCCTCGGGATTTGCACCTTGCTTTACTGGGAAGAATCTTGACAAGCTTTGAATATACTCTTTAAAACATATTTGCACACCCTCCTATTGCCTCAGTCTGTTTCTCTTAAAGAAGCCCTGTCAGATTGGGTTCAAACTTTCTGAGATTTGGTACCAAAATATTCCTCGTATTTTTCTCATTACCCATGTGAAATTTTACATCTGAAACATATCACGTTTCGCAGATATAAGTGGAAATGTGTTAAATTAATTAATTTTATAGTAACCATAAAATTGTTTACACAGTAAAGTATGGCTAATGGAAAATGCAAAATTGCTCATAAAATCAAAACGGTTGTTCCGATTTAACTGAAATTTGAAACTGAAGCATCTTAATCATCTTTCATATGACAGTAAAAACTAAATTTAGAAATATTGGACCATGTACCTTTAAGTTGTGTTCTACTTTGGGAGGGACGTGCTACTAATGTTCAGACTGTATACATAATTCAAGCCTAATACAGCAAAAAATGGTGTCAGTGAACATTCAAAATGTCACAGACGCCATCGGCACAATTTGATATTTAGATCTGGGTTGACTTGCTTGCTTGAAACGCATTGTGCATGGAACAAGTTTATGATTGAGTAAACTTCACGATTGAGATGCACTTTGCGAATGATGTTTTTTTTCCCCATCTTTTCATGGTAAGCTACAATTTTTAATTTTTTGGAACAAAATTGTAACTCTACCTCTCCAGTCAGAGAAAATCATTTTACAGGATTACTGTGTTCATGATTGTAAGGCATTGACCATAGTGTAGCAATAATAAAACAGATAACTTGCTCTGCTTGTAATCCATACAGCAGTGGATCCATGCATCTGGGCCATATGATGGTAGCTTCCATATAGTAATGTACATAATTTGATTATTTCATTTTTTCAAAGTTGCGTAAAATTGTTGGTACATATGAGAACATAGCTCTTAGTAATGATATCTAATAATGTTGGAATGCAAAGTGCTGGAAGTCTGGGACCTGGTCATTAACCGTAGCTGAACTTAATCTCACTGTGGAGGTGGAAAAACCTTTTCAGACCTCTGGATTAACCCTAACACTTTTGACCACTTCTTCTTCTTCTCTTGGAAATTTGCAAGTCAAAAATCACAGGTTTTCTCCTGGATTCTAACCCAGGACCCCCTCTTCCCGATCCAATTATCACTATGTCAAGCCACTGAGCAGGCACTGCCATGCCAGCAATTTCGTGATCATAATTACTAACTTGGGTCTATGATGTATTTGGACTTAGGCAAATTTCTTAACTTTGTGGAATGGGATATTGTGAGATTCAGTGGGATTAGGGTTAGAACTATCATGGTCCTTCAGTGATTAACATTTAGCCATTTTACTTCAGGTCCACAGTTTTAACCAGAGATCTTCAAGTCATTATATATTTGTATAATATTAACAATTTTATTAACTTGGCCAGAATTGTATAGCACTTTGTTAGAAGTATTATGAATATGCTTTATAGTGCCATGTTGGAAGGATATAACCTACTTATATCATTTTATTTCTGTTTTTCTTTTTAGGTGTCAATGGCACTGTCATATCCGATTTTCCTGACATACAAAAACCATCCCTAGATTTTGCAGCTGAAGTTCATACCACACCTAAAAACATTCCAAAGCCTACAACTCAGCAGCCACAGCCACATCAGCATCAACATCAGCATTCACTGCCACATCATCAGCAACCGTCACATCAGCATATGCACAAACATGCAACACATACACAGCAACAGCTACAGCAGCAACAACCGATACCATTACAACCACAGATACAATTACAACAACCACAACTTCAGTTGCAGCAACCCCAGTTGCAACAAATACAGCAACAGTTGCAACAACAGCAGCTGCAACAACAGCAGTTGCAACAGATACAGCAACAACAGTTGCAACTCATGCAACAACCACAAATTCAATTACAGCAACAGCAGTTACAATTACAGCAAGCTCAGCTGCATCCTCATCAACATACACAGATACATCCACACCAACAACCTCATGTTCATCAGCATCAGCAACAGCAGGTTATTCAGCCTCAACAGCAAATTATTCAACCCCAAAAGGTGTCGGAACAAAAGCTGAAGTATCATATACAGCAGCAACTGGCCAAGAAGCAACAGCAGTTACAGCTGGAACACTTACAGTTGCAGCATGAGGTGGGGTTGGTAGGCCACATTCAACCAGCACCCAAACCACAGCCGACTAAAGGTAAGCTTTATTTTTGCAATGCTCTTTTTTATGGTCAATAAATTCTTGTTTTTCAGGTTAAAATGTATGCTATTTAAATATTTTCATTTTCATCAACTATAAATTTTATTGAATCTAAAGTAAAGTTCAATGTACCAATGACTTCAACCCAGGGGGTCACTAAACATGTGAATGGGTATCCACTCCTGTCCTAAAAAGTGTTGAAAAGGGTCTAATTTTCACCATTGGGCGTCGTCAATGTCTTTTGCTTTTGTTGTGCGTTAAATAACAACACACTGGGTTTTTAGTGGTGTGCACTGATCTTTCCTCCGTGAAGACAAGTGTAGACAATTGTAGAAATCCTCAGCATGATTTTAAACAGCAAAAAGCACGATCGAATTTTCAAAAAGTGCACAAATGTGTGAAAAAACACGTCAAAAAGCGTGAAAATTGGCGATCCCCAATTAACCCTGTTAGTCAACCAAGAAGTAAAAAAAAGCAGATGGAAAGTCTTGGAAATGTGATTCATATGTTGTTCGAACTTTGTGAAGTATTGAAGTCATGGTTCTGCAGCATGGATTCTTTTAGGAATAGAAGTTCTGCTCATTATATTTTGTTCCCACATCAACATCAAGATATTAGGTTGAATCATCTTTTTACAGCTGCAGTGGACTACAAGTTTCAGCCACAATAATTCTAAAAAATTAAGACAGCTTAAAAAGTTAAAGTTCATCTTGTCGTCCAACATCCCGGTGTTTGATGTTTCTCAGAAAGAGGATTCAGTGCCCTCCTATAATATAATTTATAGTGTGTACTGACATAGAATTTTATCGTTTTGTTCCATTTTTGCCTTTCTTTCTGAAGAAGAGGGAAAGGTAAAGGAAAAAGGAAAAAGCCGCAGCCTTAAAAAGAGATGTAAGTCTAGCTTGAGTGATCATATATTTGTTACCCTTGATTATGCTGTGCTTTAATTTGACATTGACATGTTTTTATCTTTTGAAGTGATTATTTGCATTATTTTTAACCACGTTTTAAAATTATTTACAGTAAATTCATGTGAATGCACGCACCTGTCAAATTGTTAGATGGTTGATTTTTTCTTTCCAACATAAAACATTGTGCCTTATGTTTTTCATATATCCCTTCAATGAACAAGCCCAGTTTTGCACGCAGTACATTTTGCACGTACATTCCTTCACCCCATGGAACATCCATATTATAAGTTAGCTCAATCAGTAAAATTCAGTAATGCATTGATCTCGATAGCAAGAATTTAAAACTGTTTGTTCAAAACGTTTAATAAGAATGTGCATGTCTGAAATATTTAAGAAAAATGTAGTCAGTTTCTTTAAGAAATAACTTTTGTGAAGGCAGAATAGTTAAACTGACTGCCCAATCACTTTCTGAGCTGTACCTTTTCTTGTATATGATTATAAAGATTTTGTTACTCCTCATTGCTTGTATGTATATTTGAATGATACAATCATGCCCAATGTATTTTGTTTATGCCCCATTCACTGATTTCAGTTGTGAACTTAACACTTATAGAAGTGTCAGTAAGGATAGATGATCTGAGGAGATCAAAATGAGCCTGATTTATCTTACAGTTATAGATCCATGTGTTAAGTGTTTGTTTGTTGCCCCATCCCCTGCTGATTTCAGTCGCAAAACTTATAGGAAGTACCAAGCAAGGATAGATGATCTGAGGAGATCGAAATGAGCCTGATTTATTTTAACGGTTATGGATCCATGTGTAAAGCGCAATCTTGATGTACTTAATTTGTCTTGACTAAGTGGTCTGGTAATATAGATGGGATGACTCACAGGCTGAATATCGGACAGCTAGAATTATTTATCCTCAAGAATCGGCAATTCTCATGTTAGAATGATGGTCATGCAGATTTGTAGGGCAGTTAGAGTAATGTGATGGTATTGATAGTTCATAGTACAATCTGAACAAGGTTATGCATATGGGTATGTGGGTTCCAAGTTACAGGGATTTTGGATTGCCTAAAATTGGAAAAATCTACAGAGTCATTGATTTGTACTTGCTGAATAGTGCAAACACATTTAGAAGTTAAAGTTATCAATTCTTTTAGAAATAAGTTCATTCAAACCTTCGTTATTCACAGTATTGTGTCACTTTCCTAACTTTTATACTCCTTGACTGTAACTTAAAAATACCACTCTTGAACAATTATGAGACATTTTTCTCTAAGTTTTAGCTTTGAGTTTTTCACCTCAAATATAGCACATATCCAATTATATTGGATTGAATTTGACTCTCTGTAAAGCTGAATCAAAGCAACAGTGTCATTTAGCTGCCAACTGGAATTTATGGTTACCAGTAACCATAAATTCAGAGATGGACAACATTGTCTCTAATTTCATTTTTTTTTAAATTTTATAGATAGATGCAATGATGTTTCTTTTTAGTCGGAAGGAATTGAAACTTTTTCATGACAAACTATTTATGCAAATGTTTCATGCTGCATCATTATGGATTAAAATTGAAAAATATGGTCGTCTTTCATAGCTATAAGCTACAAATTGACAGCTACCCTGCAAATATCTTTAAAATAGAAACAAGTATTAACAAACTCTGCAAAACAAGAAAGAGGACAAAACAAAAAAGATCCAGTAATATGCAAAATGGTGTCTTGTATTTCAAACTTAGCAATCATATCTTGGTTATGACAATGTTGCATTCATTATGTTTCATCTTTGAAGGTTGCACTTTCATACTAGCAAATTTTAATTTCTTTGTATCAATACTGTTGTAACCCACTTGCAAATTAATTTGATTTGTAACTCGACTCTTGTTGATTGAATCTCGATTTCAGTTTTTATACAAATATTGTGATTGATTGATTGGGGTAAAAATTGGTATGCTTGTATTTAATTTGTTCCTTTTTATCAGATGTTAAATTGAAGTGTTTTATACTTGTGCAGACCTGCAATTCTCAATATTTGCCACCATTTTATTGTGCATGTACGTTTTGTGATTTGAAACTATGTTTACATATTATATCCTCATTAGAGTGCAAGAAAGTTGTATCTACAATAGCTGCCACATGTCATAAATTTGCATTGGACATTGTATAAAGTCCAGTCTTTGGTCAGTTGTTCTTAAAGTGGTTCATGCTGTCTCCTGAAGATACATTTCAAGAGCAACTGATATAAGATGGGAAACGTTTGAGGGATTTTTCACTTTCTTGTGACAAGGTGTTAAAGGAGCTTGGATTTCTCAAAATTTAGTTTTCAATGACATATGAAAGATGTCCACTCAAGAGGCCTAAGTTTCAAATTTCAGCTGAATCGGTCAAACCGTTTTGATTTTATGGGCAATTTTGTATTTCAGAGATGCCTATATGTTACTGTGTACAATTAATTATGGTTACCATAATTAGACACATTTTCATACATACCTCCAAAACGAAACATAATTCAGCTGTGAAATTTCACATAGGTTATGAGAAAAATATGAGCAACATTTTGGTACCAAAATATCGCAAAGTTTGAATAAATGTTGAGGCAATCGGACCATGCTCCTTTAAACTTAGGGCAGCCATTGCAGGTACGATTTCTTGTACTCACATGACATAATGTGTGTTGAAAATAAATGATTTACAAAGTACTTGAATATTAAGCATTAATTATTATTTGAAATAATCAACAGAGACTAGCTCCTATAGCTTCAGGAAAAAAGTCATTCAAATTAATTGTGAGGGATAGATGATTTTGAAACTTGACAAATGAACATTTCTGTGATTTAGGGAGCAAACCATTAATCAGCTTTGTGATAAATATAGACTGCATCATGTCATTGAACTTGAGGAATAAATACAAGTTTTTTGAGTATTTTATAGTTGTTTCTTCGTCAAATTTGTGTGATATGCACCAAGCTTAATGCACAGTTTACAATGTTAATCAGGATATAGCAAAAACCTTTCTGGGAACTTTTATTGTGCTGATGAGAATTTTCTGTGAGATTTATGAAAAACTCACTTTTTTTTTTACAGTAATTTGACATTCACCCCAAATTTGGCTCATTTATTTGTATTTCATCATTCAATATTCCAAGAAAAAATCATCA
>JXSR01S022600.1:11317-21423 GCA_000969725.1 Ophiothrix spiculata
TACTTACTTACTTACTTACTTACTTACTTACTTACTTACTTACTTACTTACTTACTTACTTACTTACTTACTTACTTACTTATAGATGTAGCCGAAATATAGAATGAAATTAAAAACATCAAAGGTAAATACAACAACACCTGGCTTTCTGCACTTCACTACTTCAGAGAATGAAATGCAAAGTATGAATCACAAAGATCATGCGTAAGGAATCTAGATGAAAAGAACATTATATAAACACTTACGAAGTTTAAACAACTTCTTTAACAACTACCCTACATGTTTCCAAGGATTTTATGACTGCTTCAATATTCTGTAATGAGGATTAATCTAGAGAGATTTGCCTGACTTTGTGTACTTTGCATGAGAGGAATAAACATTTGAATCACGAAGATTGCTACAGATATAGTAACCTTGTTGTGAAAAGTACATGATTTTAAATGCTTAACAGAGATTGACGAATCCAAACTTGTTGCTTTAGCCATTTATGTACTTTCTTACAAAACAGTGGTTTGGAGTGACTTGCCTGACTTTTGAAGAATACTTCTTGGGATCTTGCCTGCTTACTATTAGTTAGTCCAATTTGGTACAATTAATATCATCTGATCATAGGCAGATCTCAGGTTTAGATCGAATACAGTTGTGATATTGCCCTTCATCTAAACAACTTTTAGCGTCCGGTAATTCATCAAATCTATAGCTTCTATCCGTGTCATAACAAAGACCATGTCCAATTAACATCAAGCCATTAACCAGATAACTGACTCATCATTAACCGTAGGACCTCGTACGTTGTCCACACAGACCATTTGAAACATATGTATGTCTCATACATGTAGTCACTGACATTTTCACTTAATAGTTACATATTACAAACTATTGTCACTATCAAAGTCATGTATGTCCTAATTCTGTAGCACTGATGTGGAGATAAGTGCAGACATTTGACACTGGTACGAATGACACAGACACATGACACGGACCTAGACGGCTACCAATACTGTGCACTTTTCTTTTGATAGCAATTGTTGGAGATTAAAGCTTAACAAATAAACTATTTCAACACCATACCCAAACAGGTGACCAAAGAAAACAAGTGAATCACATTGTTCATGGACTTGAAGCTGAAAGAACATCTTGGCATTAAAACAAAATAACTTTTGTGATTGTTGATCTTTACCTTGTTACTAGTCCCGGGTTTATAGGAATTTGCTTTTACCATTTTTTTAACCTTACCAGATTTTAAAGATCCTATGATAGGGTTCGAAATGTATAATGAAATATGCAATTCTTCACGATCAAGGGGTTCTCTTCAACAAAAATAATATTTTGACTTTCTTAAACGATTGATGTATAGGCCTAATGTATTAGTACAAGACTAACTGTATCTCGAAACTTTCATAATAGAGATACTGAAAAGAAAGTTTGGATTATCTCAATTTCTGGTCAGCTTTTATATCGTATGAATACGTTTTTTTCCAATTCCTAAAGGTGTAGGATCTGATCATATTCTCATCCCCAGGGCTCAACTGGAAGTAGTACATTTTTAAATGTAAAATCATGGAAAAAAGAGATTTTTTTTCCATGGTAAAATCAAGGGCCTATATTTTTCTGATTATAAGTCCAACATTTCTCCTCCAATTCCTAAAGTTATAGTTTTGGCGATATATCACAAAACGTAAAATTAACTGGTGGACATATTTTCCATTTTCTTATGAATTTCATAGAGTCGCAAACTTTCTTTCCCCTCCGAGGAGCAGACAAAAAGCAAACCAAGGTTTAAAATTCGCAAAACGTGTTTCGGGACCAAGGTCAATTAGTTAAAAGTAAATTATACCCATGTTGAAATAAGAATCTACACCTTCAAACTGTATTGCGATTGGATACTTTTACAATTATTCGGTACTATTACTATTCCTCTTATTTGGTACTATTACTATCTCTCAATGTTATTTCAGTTCTTGATATCTATTGCTTATAGGATAGTTATTCATATTCATTCGAGAGTCAGATGTTATGTTTCAAGGGATTTGTCATTCTTTTAGAGCAAAATCTTGCAATGAGATTTTTTGACAGCTTATGATGTTGTAATTACTTGGCACATTTAAATTTAAAGTAGTAATTTCCCCATAATAACACACTCATAAATGTCTGTCTACAGTAAGATCAAACAAAAGTACAGATTGGGTCATTTTTGTATATGTATAATTATTGGGTATCAGAAGTGTCGACATCTTAATAGTCACTTATATAAAAGCCGTCCAGGGAATGCCCAACATCTTAAAATAGACATTACTCAAAATTTGTCATTAATCATCTTGTTTATCTTTTTTACGATCATTCACTCTGTTAATTGTTAAGAGAATGTATCACGTTTGATTTGTTCGGTACAGAATGTATCATTTTTATCATGTGTATAAGTCTATAATCACATGTAAAGCTTTTCTTGATCCCGTATCCACTCGGCCAATTCAACTAGTGATTTTCTAAATGTACACCACCTTCTTGGCTGAGTTATTTCATCCTAGAGTGCCAAAAATGGTTGAAAAGCTTTGATAATGTGTTGGTCATAATAGAATATAATGTTTGGTCTAACTTTTGAAAGTGAGGGTATTTATTAATTGTACGAGTTTGTCAGATTTTGTTTAGTTGAATTGTACATTGGAACATACTAATGGTGCGGTCATAGTCCAGCGATTTCATCACTGCAACATCGTTGGACTATGAATGCACCATAACTCATACATGTAGGTATAAATAACCTGAAATGTAAATAACTTTATTGCCACATTAAACACGTTAGAACAAATTTGTTTTCTCAGAGTTAAAGCCTGGAAAGTTTTCTATATAGGCCTACTGTATTATGAACTTATTCATACGTTTGGTGATAGTTGAAAGGCCCGGATTGAAAGAGCAAATCTTATTGGTTGGTGCTAACCTTTGCACATTTTTAAATATCATCCAGTTGCACTCCAGTATCGTATCATGGTATTGCATGTTTAATTGTAAGTCGTGCTAATTAAGACCCGTATGCACAAAAGAGAGGTCTTTGAATTAGACCGGGTTTAAAGTTAGACCTGGTTTAAGTGAAACTTTGTTTCACAGCTATATACAGTTTCAGATACCGGTATTTGCTTCATTTTTTGTATGAGTTCTTAAAATATACTTTTTGTACGCCTTATTATAGTCCTACATATGTGATTTTTATAATATTGGAATGTAAAAGAAACCTAGATATCAAACAGTTGTGAGCATAATTGATGTTTTCAAAGTTTTTAAAACGAACTTTTAGCCAATTGTTACGACTTCCTGTGGTTCACAATTGGTGTGTTCAGCACATTATCCAGAACTTTCCTACTGATAACATTAATGAGGCATTATGCGCCCGTAAAAAGATTCTGAAATTCCCAATGAATCTTGACTGCTTCCCTTATTCTCTACGAGTTCCCATGAGGACTACTCATTTTCCGGAACCCATCAATGAGATCATTTGTGAGAATTCTTAATATTCGTAACCAATTTCCTTTAGATTGATATTCATGTCCTAAAATCACAAATGCGGACTTTAAATGCTGACAATTAAATTCCACGAATATGTTAACATGTTGAAAATGGAACAGAGATTGGGTGACTGTAAAAAATTATTTTTCTTAGTCGATACAATTTTATATATTTTGGCGTTGGAAAGATGAAAGGAGGTGGGGATGGGATTGCCGAGGGTGAAAGACAGTTTTTATTCCACCAACGGCAAAAGGTTCCGCCCACATTGAAGATCAAAATATCTTTATATACCCACGGGACGTCATATTTATTATAATTTTTTCCAGTCTGCAAGAAGAATTACAGCCCCGCAGTATAAATATTGTCAGTGATTGTTCTTTGTAAAATAACAAATGGCGGAAATCTTTTGTCACTAAGTTTTTGTTGAATGTCAGATATGTTTCCTTCTCGTCAACCAGCACCAGAGGAGAAGTCTGTAATAATAAATATGAGCACATGGCCTCCATGGGTCAAATAAGAAATCCTGGGAAAGTTTAACGTTTAACATTATGAACTTGATATGAATCTCAATACTCACCAAATCTCCCAAAACACTATTTATCAGTTGAGCAGTTGTAAATTAGTTAGCGAATTTTAGATCTTGGTGAATGATGCAAAAGTCCCGACGAATCAAAATGCATTTGTTTAAATAAACGTACACTTTTTGGATTTAAAAGCCACAGTATTTTATCACTTTATACACAAGGTGGAACCTTCAAAATAACCTAATTACATCTTGATTTTAACATTAAAATAGTAACATTCGTGTAACAGCGATGTAGTAAGGTTTGAAAGGTCGCAATTCTTAATATAATTGTAGTTTATACAGTTCAGACAGTAGCAGGCTCGGCACCACGTATCACGTACGCACTACAAGACGTACACCTTTACAACCGAAGACAGGTATAATCATATTAATGGCGGGACCAAATTTAAATTTCCGCGTGCTAAAGCGTAGTAGACGACAACATTATAAGCAATGTTATTGGAGTGAACATTTAATGTAGGTCTGGGTTCAGAACTATACTACGATTATACGTTGGATCGCGTTTCTGAAGTTAGTGGTGCTTCAGGCCAATTCTAACGCCATATGGTTTACATAAGAACAATAAAAATCTTGTTATTCTAAACCGAAGAAACAAAACCGTATCACACGTGATTTTGATTTTAAATATAAGCTGAACAAGTTTCTGAAGACTCAGAAGCAATGTATACATACGTCTGGTTTCTCTTAAAGTAAGACAATATGGTATACTATGGATAATAATGTTGCAAAACACACGCGAAAATCGATTATAATGGACCAAATGTACATCGCCTTTACAGTTGAGGTTTTTTCATCCTAGTGTGCCAATAATAGCTGAAAAACTCTCATAATGCGTCGGTCATAACGGGGATTTTTTGTCAAACTTTTGAAAGTGATGGTATTTATTTATTGTTCAAGAGTTTGTCAGGTTGCAAATAGTAGAATTTTTACGAGTGAAACAAAGAAGTTCGTACATTTAGGTATGACACGCGAGTTGTTCATCACATATCAACAACGGTGCATCCATGTGTCTGCGTAGTTTTTATCGTGTGAGGAAGGCTTTAGCCGGCCTGTTTAGCCCCCGAGCGTGATAAAAATGCGCCGACGCATCAGATGCAGATTTTTGATTTGTGATGAACAACTCTGTAGCGTGTTTGAATACCTTTCAACAACGAAACTCTTTTTGAAACCTTTTGTATAGAGAATTGATTTAAATTCTAAATGTTTTCAATTTAACAGATATATATCTTCATAGACTAAATACTTCGACTTCTTCGAGGTGTTACTGTAAAGCCCAGCATGTCCTTGTCTTCTCTGATTGCCATTCTCATCACATAATCTAGCACAATGATGAACAGGTAAGGTGCTAAAGTATCGCCCTGTAGCACTCCTGCTAATATATCGAGTAGCCGTTACAATTTTATCTATAGTGGCTTTTTAAATGAAAAACATTTTAAATGAAAAACTTCTTTGAAAAGATATATATTCTTAGAAGACTGAAAAGGTGGAAGGGAATTGCCGACGGTGAAACAAAGTTCATCAAAAGATTTCATTCCACCAACGGCAACAGGTTCTGCCCACATGGAAGATCAAAATATCTTTATATACCCACGGGACGTCACATTTATTATCATTTTTTCCAGTCTACAAGAAGAATTACAGCCCCGCAGTAATAAGATCATGTCAGTGATTGTTCTTTGTAAAACAACAAATGGCGGAAATCTTCATTGTCACCAAGTTTTTGTTGAATGTCAAATTTGTTTCCTTCTCATAAACTACATGTAGCATCAGTAGCCTGCAATAAAACAAATATCTTCCATGGGTCAAATATGAACTTTAAAAAATCGTGGGAAATTGTAACATTTGACATTTTGAACTTGATATGAATCTCAATACTTAAGAAAATCACCCGAAACTCTGTTTATCAGATGAACAGTTGCAAATTAGTTTGCGAATTTTAGATATCAGTGAATGATGCAAACGTCTCGATGAATCAAAATGTATATTGTTTTATAAACATGCACTTTTTGGATTTAAAAACCACAATATTTCGACAGTTTATACACAACGTGAAAACTCAAAATAATTACCTCTTTGATTCTAACATTCCAATAGTAACATTTGAGTAACAGCGATGTATTGTATATAATTAAAGCAATACTATAAGATTTTGGTCAATAATGTTTTATAGTAAAAACAGCATAATATGAAGGAATGTGACTATCTAAAAGCGTTTTTAAGTGTATTTTGTCAAAACTTTGTTTTGCCACCGAAAAATGGATAAAAAGCATATGCATGCTTGCTTTCCTATACTAATATATGTGGAATTAAATTTGGGATCCCGAATTTAATTCAACAAATGGCCATATCCGAAAAAGTAAGCATATTTAAGCCAAATCATTTGGAGGGTATTAATGTCTTCCCAAAACAAACCCAATAAGCTAAAAAAATCAAAAGTCATGGGTGACAGGGGGCGCTTCATTTTTAACACTTTATAGTATTGCTTTAAGTTTGAAAGGTAGCAATTCTTGATATAATTGTAGTTCATACAGTTCAGATAGTAGCAGGCATGGCATCATGTATCACGTATGCACTACAAGACGTAAACCTTTACAACTGAAGACAGGTATAATCATATTAATGGCGGGACCAAATTTAAATTTCCGCGTGCTAAAACGTAGCAGACGACAACATTATAAGCAATGTTATTGGAGCTGACATTTAATGTAGGTCTGGGTTCAGAACTAGATGAACGATAAGGTATACGTTAGATCGTGTTTCTGGAGTTAGTGGTGCTTCTGAACAATTCTAACACCATATGGTTTACATAAGTACAATAAAAAAACTTGTTATACTAAACCTGAAGATACAAACCTAGCGTATCACACGTGATTTTAATATCTGAAACATAAGCTGAACAAACTTTTGAAGTTTCCGGAGCAGTGTCTGGTTTCTGTTAAAGTAAGACAGTATACCATATAAAATAATGTTGCAAACACACGCAAATGTCGGTTATAATGGACCAAGTACTGTACCACATGAGTGATCTTTACTAAATTCCTTGTTAAATCAATTTATAACAGTAATTTTGTGTATGTATTTGTGATTATATATTCCCGGGTATATATTATGGCCATAACCTTCCTTGACCTAGGCAGTCCATACCATCTGAGACACATTTTGTGGCTTCTGTTTCACCTTCACAACCTGTTGCCAAATCTTCCTGTCTTGTGATGCTCTAGTTGCACTTGTTAGGGATCCTTGGTTTTTAGCCATACAAATTATCTGCCTCCACACAGTCTAACCATTTCTTGGCTAGTCTTCGTGGTATATCATCTTGGACGACTGCACCCAGTACAGTAGCACGGCCCTGAATTGGTAAAACTATCCAACTTGAAATACAGCGATTTGAAAAAATTGCATTTGAAATTCAAAGATATGACGTTTGTTAATGTTATGCTGTTATATGTTTTCGGCCATTTCAATGTAATAAAAGTATATTTTGGCAAAACATTTCAAAAATTTACAATTTTCATCAATTAATAGAAACTTCACAGCCAATTTTGTGGAATTAGACAGTTTTTACCCAATGAACTTATTCCTGTTCTTTGTTGACTCTGCAATGGTATTATCTTCGCCGATTTAAGTCATTGTTATATATCTAATTTGTTAAAATTATGCCGAAACATTTTGTTTATATCTTATTTGTTATGCCATAGCCTTTTTACATTTATATTAGCTTCATGATGAAATTTAATGTGCTTTACGTTAGGCTATTTACCATGTGGAATATATTGAGATGAATGTGCTAAAAAAGATAAATAGTTTTTCCATATTGAAAGAGGAGGGACAACATTCTATCTTGAAGATAGACAAGTTTACCAAATCAATAGAAGAGTAGGCAGGGGCGTCGGAACCGTGTGGGCCATGTGGGCTTTGGCCGCACCACTTTTCAGCCAGAAAAATAAAAATAATTTAATTTAATGTATTTTATTATTGTCTTAGCTGCATTAACCATAAAATAGTATTGTACATGTTCGCTTTCAGTAACTACTTCCTTCTGCTGCTTGGTTTTTTACTTATTTTTATTAATTAATGGGTGTCACAGACCGCACCACTTTTATTTTCCTTCCGACGCCCCTGAGAGTAGGGTTCGTCTATCTTAAAGATAGATAGTTTTACCAAAGTAAAGAGGGAGAAAGTGACAAAAATGCTTTAGATAGAAAAAAAATATCTAGAAAACGAAAGCTTGTAGGCATTTTTGTTACCATCAATGGACAGAATGTCCCCAAATTATTTAAGAAAATCTGTATAATGAAAATTGGCGAAAATGAGTTGGATCGTTTTACCAAACCAGGGCCGAGAAGTTTTGGGACATCCTGTTGATGAGTCCAAAATACCGGAACTTCTTTTTAAAGGGCACAGTTAACCCCTCATTTTCTGAAATATTTTATGCTTTGTAACTCAGTAACCGATAACTAAATCCATATAAAAGTATATGGTTAGGACAGTTTTGGACCAAAATGTATGAGTTTGTACCAAAGATCCAAAAACCCTTGTTCTTGGCCCAATTATATTGAATATAAATTTGCTCATCAAGAATATAAAAAGTTGTACTTAAAAGATGTGAAATACTTCGTTAAATATCATTTTAGAGACTTACCCGCAGTACGTCATTTTTAAGAGGGAAATAAATTGGTAGTTTTGTAGTTTTAAACAAATCAGCTACTTTCATGTGTTTTCGTTTTAAAAATCATTGATAATTCGAAACATACTACTAAAAGAACTTGATAATATCCCGGGATATAGAGTCCAAAGTCATTTAATGTAAATTGCATTTATTCTCTTCATTTCGACAGATTTCCTCATGGGTAGAATACCTAAACTGCTCATTATGTCAAGGAAAAAAACGACCGAGTCTGCAACCAACAATCTATCTGGTCAAGACAGATTCAGCAAGACATTAATAAAAAAAAACATGAAAATGTGCACTTCATTAAAAGGATTTAGGCTCAAAGTTGAATCATCATGACCAATGTTTTGAGAAGAAACAAAATAAAATAGAAGTTATATGAAATTATATCATTAACAGGAAAAGGATGGTACGGGGATTTAATATTCCTTGTCCCTCAGGTGAAAATATTCCAATGGCACATTAGCACAGTCGAACAACTGTGAACCATATGTCTGTAGCGAATAATCAGTTCATCACATTGCACATTAATCACATAAATACAATAAATGTCATTGTCTGCCATCTTTACGCTGTCTCTTATTTCACGTTGGCTCAAATGTCGGGTATCTAGTTTTACAGACCTGTTACTTACCGATGGTTTACAGACAAAAATATATATGAAAAACTATGTGACAACTTGTCAGGGTCTTGGCAAATGTCCGAGTAGCTGTTGCTTCTGTTACTGATGATAACGATCTTGTGAAGGCGCATGTGTGATTTTTTTTCACATATAACAGGGACATAACTATTTAGACTACATCTAAACTTTCCTCCATTAAGGGGCACACCATTTGATTCTCAGGGGGGGGGGGGGGGCCCGGGAAGTTTTTTGGAAAAAAAAACTTTGCCACCGAAGGCGGCGAAAAACAAAATCTTGACCCAAAGATAAGCAAGAAAAAAACCCTTTACCCAACTATTTCAAGGTAAAGAAAAACATAAAAAACGCAACAAAAAAGTTTGCCGCCAAGGGCGGCGAAAAAAAAACTTGACCCAAAGATGAGCAAGACAAAAACAACTTTACCCAACTATTTCAAGGTAAAAAAAAACATAAAAAACGCAACAAAAAAACTTTGCCGCCAAGGGCGGCGAAAAAAAAATGTCGCCGCCTTCGGCGGCTAAAAAAACAAACTTGATTCGGCCCCAACTTCCATGACCCCCACTTAAAATCAAATGGTGAGCCCCTAAATGAGTTGCAGTTAAGGGCCCTGTCAACCCTTCATTTTCAGAAAGGGGTTTTGCTCTGTAACTCAGCAACGAATAATTAAATCCATATAAAAGTATACATTTCTAGAAGTGAATTTGCAT
>JXSR01S022600.1:22928-33576 GCA_000969725.1 Ophiothrix spiculata
CTGTACATTATTCTTGCATGTGTTTATCTGATTTTGATATAGCTTTTATTTAAAACAATAGGGGACATCGATTAAGTGATTAGTATTAACGTAACAGTGTACGTGAAATTCTGCAATATACGGTGTGCTGTACTGTTCAAGCAGGTAATGCTTGGCTGAATTTCAATAGAACTCACGTTTACGTTCACGTTCGCGTTCGCGTTCTTGATGATCGCAAACTCTCCATTAGTTCAATACGTACGTGAGTTCTATTGAAAACTAGCCAACCATTCATAATATCATAAGCTTGCAAATGATTTCTTTAGCTTAAGAATTTACGCCCTCGATAAGATATATCTATGGATCATGACCAGCTATGACAATTATGAGACGAGGGCGACATCATGAAACATTCACAATAGGCAATCGTTGCATTAATCAAAGACTCTTTGCTAAGAGGGCGACATAAGGAAATATACATAGGTAATCTATGGTATTGCGCGTTGGCGTGAACCGTTACGATGAACGTGAGTTAAAAATGCTCACGTTTGTGTACCCCGTCCCGTGAAACGTGGTAATCGCAAACTCTCTACTTACTAAGTACGAACAACGCCGATGCCAAGGTTGAGTATGCTTGAAATTCTCTTGGAAAAGGGAGTTATAGTCTTGTGGAAACTCGTTCGAAACTAGGGGAACTGATTCGGTCAGCGATGTTTTATATGTGAGTTATGATGTTTCGTTTTTGAGATAGGGGTCAAAATAGTAAAAAGTTCGTTGACATTTTGTATTGGGGTCAAATTTTAATGAAATAGGCTCAAATTAAAGGGACCGCTATACTAGTTTGGTACTTCCAAGATATTTAGGAATGGATGAATTAGGGGTTCAAGATTCAAAGCCCATATATGCCTGTATGGCAATTGACCTTTGACCCCTTGTTTTGGAAGGTTCTGGCATAGTAGGTGCATCAAAGTATATAGTTTTCAAAACAATATGGTACCCCGGTTAATTTGAGACTATTTTTATTGAAATCGGAGCAATTTGAAAATTTAACCCCAATACTAAAGATCAACTAACTTTTTTTATGTGTTTGATTGCTATCTCAAAAACGGTACATCATACGAATTTCGTGCAATTGACTTTTTTGCTTCTTATGAGCAGACGAAGAACTTGACATGCTTTACAACTTAATAGGATCATTCTTACCAGTCTATTACCTAATATCTTTGACCTTGGATTTCAGGGTCAAAACAATGTTTGAAAAATGCAATGCATGTTTAGCCGTGAGCTTGGTCATTATACTTTAATTATGTGTACAACTAACATTTTACTGATAAAATGGGAACGGGTTTACAATGCTTCCTACACTAGCTGGGTAAGAAACTTTTATCATTTTTGAGTCAAATATAACTTTTATGAAAGATTTATGCGCTCAGAAGACATCAAACCAGGGAGGTGGTATTGCCGAAGGTGATGTAGGCCTACTTGTCTTTCATTGAAAGACAAATAGGCCTACATCAAATTAATGACATTATTCTACTGAAAGGCTACTTGTTCTGTCCAAATGGTGGATCAAAATATCTCCATACATACCCATGGGTGCCATTTATTATCATTATATCAGTCTATGTATAACAAGAATAAGTCTGCAGTTTATCACGGCTGTCATTTGTCTTTGTAAAACATGAAATAGCGGAAATCTTTTGTCATCAAGTTCGTGTTCAAAGTCAAATTTGTTTTCCTTTTGACAAGTAACTCCAAAGGCTTAGTCTGTATATTATATACTACAACATTACTGCCACTGGGTCCATATGGACACGGAGAAAGCAAGAGGTTTTATCGTTATGACCTTGATTTGATTCTGAATACTCATGAGAACCTTCCAAAATGCTGTATTATATTAACAGTTTATAATGTATAAAAAGAGCTACCAAAATACTTTGAGGACTTAAGTTCTTCGTGAATGAAGGCGTGGTTATACAATAAAACAAACTTATTGTTTTTTCATATACAGTATATAATATATAAATACAAATGTTGATGGTATTACGGCAGAACCTCTCTTCACTTGCGTTGTCTTAAATCAATTATTGTTAACGAACAGCAAGACTTATGACGGGGATGGTGGTGGGCGGTCGGTTGCCCGTAATTTGGTCCCGTGAATTCCGATTCTTGAAGGAATCCAAATCCAAAGGAATCAACAACTCACACTTGGATATCACAATGACAGATGTATATTGAGATGTCCGACCTCTGCAATATGATCTAGATGAAAAATGTAGGTTGTAGTATGCTGGCAGCCGTTGGACTTAGTGAGTTTCGAAAAAAAAGAACACTTAAATTACCATCGCGTATTGATACTTCATATCATATCCATGTCAACTTCAAAAGATACCATACACACAATTTGCTTCGAGACTTCACCAAGGTTGTTTAGATAAGGTTGCGGAATTAGAATCATGTAGAAACATTAGACACGAATAGTAGCACACAGTAAAAAAACAATTACTCATATCGGGGTAAAAAGGGAACTCGCGTCTTCTGTGTAAACTTAACCTCTACTAAAATGGTAAACAATTGCCCTGTTTTTGGTAATAAACTACCATCGGCAGTGGTAAAAGTTTACCATGGCTGGTACTACTGCTGATGTACAGTAGTCTATTACAAGATAAAGATCAATCTTATTACCATTCTAGTAGGAGTAAAGTGGGTCCAGAAGACGCGAGTTCCCTTTTTACCACGATATGAGTAATTATTTTTTACTGTGCAAGCTTTAATTCTTCCGGTTTTACGTGATGTTAGTACCACAAACGTAAGACTATAGAATACAACGTAACGTATACACAATAAATTATTCATCTAGTTTTGAACCCAGACCTACATTGATAGTGTTAGCTCAAATAACATTACGTTTACTGCTATCGTCTGCCAAACTTAAGAACATTGCAAACTTAATTTAGTCCCGCCATTGATATGATTATACTTGTCTTCGCCTGTTAAGGTTTACATCTTTTAATGCATACGTGATATGTGTTAACATCCAGTTAACATCCCTCTTGCTATACAGTTATAAGAATGACGACCTTTTAAACTTGCTGATCTACATCTAAATTTCATTAGTTAGGATGTTACTGTAAGATTAGAACTAAAGAAGAGGCAATCATTTTATGATTTCTAAATTTCACAATAGTCAACTTTTGACACACACGTACGGGTACTTACAATGTACCCTGCGTCATCGACAAAATACCGTGTAGTCAAATAGAATCAAATCCAAAACCATGATTTTTAGGTCAGATTTGATCTGACCCCGCCTTGGTCAAGGTCACTTTGACCACGAATGGATTTTGTATCTGTAGTAGAGTGATAAGCAAATCTTAAAAAAGGTTTTGAAGATGATACCGCTAGGAACCATTCCACGTTCACCACAACCCTATTCAGTGTGTACTGAGGTCCTATGCAAATGAGCTTATAATGAGCAATTTAATAATTCGATCTCACGATCGATATTACAAAATCTTGGTTGCCAGATATTCTTATTAACGTGACCTGCCGATAAAGCTGACTTTGAACCCTTATTATCTGAAAAAGGAGAGAGCAAATGCAAATTGGGACTATGAAAATGTGGAGTTTTTTCCATTATAAATGCATGTGATTTTTTGCTATTGATAAAAATGATGCATTATATGGTATTTTCTATAAAATCAACGATTTTGAGCCATTTTAAGCATACGAATATCAACCCTTACATCAATCTTGTTTTAGAAGATAAAAAGTTAGGTCAATTTTGCTAGTAAGAATATGAAAACTTAGATTGATGAAATTTGAAAAATACATTTTGCCTATAATACTTTAAAATTGAAGAAAAAACAAGGAGAAATAAAGACGCTGATGTGGTGTATGAAAGTTACCTAATATCGGCTCTTCATACTTGCCTGCGATTTGTACTGCAGTAACCAGGCACCAAAATTTCGATAACCAGCACCTTTTGTCACGACGGGTCATCTGCCCTCGCTGTGTTGATATATTTTGCATTTCATGTGAAAATTAATGAATCTGACATGGTTTTTTTTGCTGAAAAGTAACCTTTGAGTTCTTTTATATAAATTATTTCAAAAATTCGTGAATTTCATTCGTGATAGTTAATAATTGAAGAAAAATCAACACGCCACGACAAAAAAATATAGAAATTTACAAAACGACTATGACGGGACTCGAACCCACGATCTTCAGATTAAGAGCATGATCCCATCTCCGCTAGACCACGGGACTGGCTTATTGGCTAATAGCATTTATTAAAGATATTCTTCGTATTTAAAGTTATTGTTTACGCATGCGCACTGATCATCACACACTCAAATTTCACAGCAATTTGAGTGTAATTGGACCCACAGGAACATACCCATACATCAAATCTGTTTTATCAATATTTATCGTAAGATTTTCGGGTGAACTAATATACAAAAGTTCAAACTTTGTTTTCAGCGTACATGTAGTTAAAATATATAATACTGATAAGTATTAATTTTAGCTTAAATTTTGAGACCCAATTTCATCGCTCTTGTTCAATATAAACACTCCATTAAATGACTCGGTATTGGACTTTCTTTTATATATCTGCTCTGCGTAATTTTCTGAAATTCAGACTTCTTTCAGTGATTTAATTCGATTTTGAAATATTGTACTCAGCCTTATGACTATTCATACCCACCGGTAATTTTTCATGCATAAAAAATATAAACCATTTGAAATTTACGGGAGGTGGAATTTTTGTAAATTGAGGGGCGTTAAAAGATCGTTTGGTGCTTTGCTTCCAATCATTCTCTTGGCGCAATCAAGCGTGACCAAGACATTCAATCACCTGCTTATCACTCTACTACAGATAAATATTCTATATGACCACTCAATTTGATAGAGAAGTTACCTTGACCAAGGCGGGATAAAATCAAATCTGACCTAAAAGCACTTTTTGACCCATTTGTGATGTTGCCCCTTATCAGAGAAAATTGATAACATTAGCAATTCCATTTCACACCCAACAATAATACCTATCAATCTGACCAAAATTTCCAGATATTGTCATCATAAATTGACCTTTACATAAAAAGTGGTAAAATATTTTTATTCCAATTTTATGAGCAACCGTGTGGTAATCCTTTAAGTAGGCGCGACCAAGAAAAAGGTGAAATACTGTTTGTTTGTTTGTTTTTGTGTTAGTCTGTTTTTGTTTGTTATTTGTTTGAATGTTGTTCGTTTGCTTTTTTGTTTGTTTTGGGGATTAAAAGGTGAATCAGGTGACAGCATTGAGAGTATCAAAAATAGAATTTTTTCAAGAAAATAGGTACTTTTTCAAAATTTTAGTGTTCAACGGTATTTTCCGGATATTGATTCTGAAAAGTGATGAAGTTTTAATATATTAGAATTTAGAAGAATAATTTTTAGTTATGTGATACGTCGTTCATAACTAATACGGGTCAAATTGTAGTCTACTTAAAATACTCAAGAGATCATGATGTTGCTCAAACTTGCTGAAGTGCACACTTAATTGGCGAAATCGCCGTTTTAAGTCATGGTTTTTAAGTGTGAATTCTGGACAAAATCGCACAAAATTCTAGTTTAGGATGTGATGTATTTTCGCTTAAGACATTAAACTTGATTGTCTAGCCCCCCCCTCCCCCCCCGAATTCAAATGAACGATATAAACGATAAGCACCATTTTAACCAGTTTCTTCAAAAGTGTTTTCAGTCCCCCTTTTCGGGGTAAGGCATCACAAATAACAATTCTGATTTTAGGCGGGAAAATATTGTATTTTCTTGTTACTTTCCAGATATTATAGAGGGCGATCTACAATATAGGCTAGTAGATGTCCACTATCACATTATGAGCAATGAAATAATAATCCTAGCCTCAAAGTACTATGATTGTTCATTTTCCTATTTGGAATAATAATTTTTTCTTAAAAACCAATACATTCCGTAATAAACCATATAAGTCTGGGCTGCGTAGAGTGAGTGACATTGTTCATGTCGTATGCAGAAGTATATATGTGAAAAATATGGCCAGTGTATAGACTTTGTTACATATTACGGTGTTCTTGGTAGTATTAAGATGGAATGGAAGAACGAAATACAAAGAACGTACAAAAGTGAATCTATTGACATTAGAGACCATAAAAAAGAAATACAATGTAAAGTTAAAGATTTGACAACTCAAAAAGTTTGCAAACATTTTAGTTTATTACAGTCGTCAATACCTATCACTGAACAGTATTATTCACGTTTATTTAATCTTCAAGATAATTTCAAATGGGATAAAATATGGTGTTTACCGTATAAAACAACGATTGAGGAAAAACTTAGATTCTTTCAGTATAAAATTCTGCATCGTATTATTTCTAGTAATAGTTTTTTTAAAATTGGTTTATATTATAGAGGATGAAAAATGCCATTTGTGCAATGAAAAAGAAACCATAAACCATATGTTTTGGGAATGTACGGAAAATTTTTTTTTTGGTATTGTTTCGATACCTGGTTAAAGGATAAAATAAACAAGAATATTCAAATTGGCATGAAAGAAGTATTTCTTGGTCTCGAAAATCACTCAAGAAGTATAGTTATTAATCATATTTTATTATGTGCAAAAAATTATTTGTACAAAAATCGGTTTTCAAAAAGTAAACCAAACTTAGTTTTATTTGAAGGAAAGTTGAGTATTACTATAAAACATGAAAGAGGTTTTTTTTTATTCAAGGAAACAAATTAGATAGTTTTAAAACTAAATGGAAAGATTTTGTTTAAAAATATTGCAAAAAGCTCTTAAATATATTGTATAAACCTATATTCTTTAAGTATTATATTTTTTGCGTAAGATATTTTAACAAGTTTGCCCACGCTGTCTCGTTGTATATGTGAGGGGTACGTTAGTGAGTGTGTCAGTCGTCTTTGTCTTGACTTTTTTTATTTATTTGCATAATGAAATAATAATGATAATAATGATAATAATAATAATAATAATAAAAGTACTATGATCATGTGTTGTTAGTGGATACATCATATACAGATGATCTAAAGTAACATTTACATCAATATAGTTGTAGACGACTATTGTAGGGTGTCTCAGAAAAAAACCCTTACAATCTTTGCGTGCAATTGTCTTGGATAGTCAGAAAATTCATGATAATTGGCCATAAAGTAGGAGTGTTTCTGAATGGAATAAAAATTGGTCACCTTGAAAAATTTATCATATCTGTCTTATTTTTACATCAAATTTGTTCATTTTTTCAGCAGAGATAAACGAGATTATGTTGGTCATTCTAATTTCAAATATCACAAACGTTACCAAAATGTTACATTGAATTTGAATGAGCTGGAGTTATCTTCAAGGGCCGCTGCATACCTGGAACATATCCAAAGCTCATTCGAATTGAAAGTCAAGAACATGTAACATTTTGGTAACGTTTGTGTCAAATTGGAATGACCCATGTACGTAATAAATGAGTAAACACTATTACGGTTGAATAAGCAGATCAATGATAATTCTAATTTATCACCTGTGATAAATTTATTTGACCACGCTAATAAAGTTCACTACCCCATTGGTATAGACTTGTTCTGATTAGTTATGTGTAATAATAAGTTCTTTTGTATTTAGTTAAATAATCAATATTGATTTCTTATGGGTGTTATCAACAGAGTTGGGTGAATTCATCACTTTGCAGTTCGCCATTGAAGGAGTAACATGTGATTACTGCACTCTCTATTGTAAAATTTTTCCTCTATGATCTCTATGTTTAACCATGAGAGGTGAATCAAATAGGAGCTCTACCAGAAATACATACTTTACTTTGATTGTTTGGGCATGGTTTATCAAGGTTCTATCAGGCATTCTAAAGTTACATATTGTTGGTCAGTTCATCGTTTGCAATGAGAACCGGAATTCAGACGTGGATGCATAATGACACAAAAATTTGAACAACTATGGTGGAGATCATATTATCTGCTCGGTGATCGTCAGTTTTGTAATGACAAACAGGAGCTAGCAGGATTCGGGTCAACACAATATGTCACATGAATGTGAACCAAAATAACAACATGAGCAATGATGGATTGCGGGAGAACCAAAAGCTAATGGGGCCATGTTACGGGCCATGTTGTATGGGGCAGAATCAGTGGCTGTTATGAATTGTTTTAATTGGGACTTTGTGGCATAGCGAGGTAGTGTTGAGGTGTTTTCAGTTTTTCTGTGTTTGGATGAGGAGAGCAGACTTTATAACAGAGATGAAATATAGAGATAAGTATTATATTATAATATTATATTATAATCTAACATACTGGATATATTTAACATTTTATTTTGTTTTTTCACGTTATGAGTGTGTCCACACTTAAAAAAGTGTTGCCAGTAGTAATAGCTGAACTATTTATCAGCAGTAAAATGGGATCATGTGAGCAGTAGCCTTTAATTTGACAGGTTCTAAAGCTTTAGGAATGTCTTCTGAAGTTGGTGATCTCTTAGGGTTGTAAAGGAAAGGGGGTTGGTTTTTCTTGACCGCCGTCAAGTTCAGTTCAATAGTAAAAAAAAAATAAAAAAAATATATATATATATATTTCGCATCAGGTTGAGAACAAGTGATTTTATAATGTATTTTACATCAAGTTAAGAGTAAGTTAGTTTTGATGTAGTGAGAGTCACCTACATGTAAGAAATCAAATCGCTGGTAATGAGTTGTTTTGGGGGAATATTATGGTTGTGGGCATGATGGCAGTTTTATGTATTCTAGAATCATGGCAAAATATAAGCCATACAGTTTTGATCAAAAGTGGTTAAATTTTAAGAATTTCAAGACAACGCATTCTATATAAGAATTACCATGATTATTAAATTGAAGGAAGATGGTTAAAAATTGATCCAGTATGGTGAAGAAATGTGGAGATATTACATAATTTGTTTTACTTTTAAAGGGCATTAAATATGACCTACCATGCCAGTTCCTAATTTTTTGCTTGTTGTTCTTTTATGCTAGGGTATATTCCGGTGTATATTCAGTGGTGTATGGAAGGTAACAACAAGCTCAACTGCACCGGTGGATAGTCTATGGGCACACAAGCAACATTGGATACAATACAGTGAGGAGGAACTGATTCAGCAACTTTACAAATACGGGAGTAAAATGTTATGCAATAAAATGGTATCAGCAGAGCCTATTCCTAAGACAATTTATGCAGAAAATCTTTACTCTTTAAAACTCCCGTGGAATGAGCTCATCAAGACTTGACTTCTGTGGAGAATCTAACAAGATGTTGAGATTCAAGGGGTGCATCATAGGGCACAATCAATAAACTATATTTTATTAGTAAAAAGAACAAGACATTGATATGGATCAGTCACAGATATTCTAAAGGGTGATGTGCTCGTCACCTCTAATATTCTTCATTTATTTAGAAACCTATGCAACAATGCAACATTTTGTTTGCCAAGTTGTGAAGAATCAACAGTTTTTCTCTTTTGTGGTATACTGTTAAATGTGCATAATACTGTTAGTTGACTGAATATTTATGTATATTAATTTGTACAGGTTTTCTTCAATGCTAATAACCAAATAAATATTAAATAATAGTTTAATAAAGAAGCAAACAAACAATAGTAAGATAGTATACTAGTGCATATAAACAAAGAAGAAAGCAAGCTGTATAAACAGCATGTACATACTTGCTATTACCAAAGTTACTTTACAGTCTTTAAAACTAAAATATTATTGGAAAAACACCAAAAGCAGAAGCTGATTCTTAAATTTGTTACAGAATACAGATATTATAAGACATAATTATTAAGGTAAATGTTGAATTTTGAGCATGGAATTAAATATCATAGCATAAATAGTGGTCTCCAAAAACATTTCAAAGTCCATCCCAATGCTATTGTCTGTGTCTTAATCATTGTCAGCAATAGACCCACTATTAGCAGCAGTTATTCTGATTTTATGATTTCTTTAACTTTATTTTACGTCTTTTTGTAGTGCTGTATTCTAGAAGTTACTTAGGTTAGCATTAGCGAGTGGTATCAACCCTAATGAATTGTTATTCACATAATTTTAAACTGTATGCATTAAACAATGTTTTAAAGAAGTCATAAGCTATAATTCATAAAGAATATTTTTGATCATGTAAATATGGTGCGTGTTAGGGGCTTTTAATTGGCTATGTTAATTACAAATGTGGGTTTTTCATGTAGTGTTTACATATTGTTGATGTACAATGTACTGTCAATATGACGTTTTGTTCAACTAACTTGGAATTGTAAAACAACACAACATCCAAAGTCATGCTGTTTCAGCGATTTCTTTGTGGTTAAGGCTTAAAAATATAAAGATGGTCGAAAACCACCGTATTGATTGAGGTCAATTCTAAATAGTTGAAATAATTTTAACACGTAAATTTCGTAAATTTTGATTTGATTTAGCTTATGTATAGTGTATGTTCAATATATCATTGTGATCTAGGCACTGTATTCAAACGATAGTAAAAAATTTAAATCACTGTAAGTTATTTGCGGTTGAGAGAACAAGTATAGTCTCTGGTTAGGTTTAGGTTTAGGTTTATTAACTGATTACATCGCAGCCAATGGCCGAATTGCATAATACAGTGAGCACAAAAATACAACAACAACCTTCAT
>JXSR01S022611.1:4245-15670 GCA_000969725.1 Ophiothrix spiculata
AATTTGACCATTGCTTGAATTCTATACCATATTTTAGCAATGTTGGGGTATATATTTATGTTTTTGAGGTCAAAGAATCATTTGTACAAGTTTCGTCAACATCAGACTTTTCGCGTGCGTAAAAACAACCCTTTTAGGTCAAATTAGGCTATGAGGGCTATTTGAACGTAAAACAATAGATAATCATTGATAGTATCTGCTCAGCAAATTTGAGCACTCTAAACAAAATGGTTTGGTCGTGGCGACAATTTAAGTGAAACACAGAACTACGCAATTTTGCGCCATAGGTTTGTGTGTAGGTCAACAAACTTTTGTCCCCTTTGTTTTCAACGGAGGAGTTTTCAAAAGTAATAAAATGATAGCACGAGCAAACGAAGCAGAGCAACATGCTGAAACTTTTAGAATATAATAAGGGAATGTTTATCTTCAATTCTACTTCGAAAAATGTTTGAAAATGAGTAACGCTAAGATGTGGCCAGCAAGGCGCCCTCGTGGCTTAAATTTGCATAAAATGGCGGATTTTACGAAAACGAAAAATCCAATTCTAAAAAAAATGTTATAAATGGATTCATTGACCTAAAAAACAGTTTTTCGGCCCGCACTGTCTCATTTTTTGGCCGATTTCAATAAAAAGGGTGTCAAAATGATCAGGAGATCATACTGCATCAAATGAGCTTTTCCCCTAAGCAATTTGAAACATGACCCTTTTTTGACCCCTGTACCACTACAAAACATTAATTAATACTTTTGTGAAGTTTTGTTAAGGTAGGTTGAACAGAAACAAAATTATGACAGTACTAGTTTGAATTGAAAAAAGCGGCTCACCAAATACAAAGTCAATGGAAAACATCAGTTTTCGCATCTCGATTTTGAAACAAGTGCATAAAATTACTTTCAAAATTTTGGTTGACAATTTTTATTTTATATTTTATATTCAAGTGAGGGAATCATACATTGCTGGAAAGCTCTTCTGAGCTATAAGAAAATGACAAGAAAACAGATATAGGGGCATTAGAGAAAGTAAATTGACAACAATTCTTTGGATCACTTTTAGGTCAACTTTTTCATTGTTTCAATAAATTTACAACATTAAAATCTTATACCACAGATAGTTTCTGAATTTGTGGATTCCTTGTTAAATTTCCTTTCAGAAAATGTATACTTTTACTATCCTGGGAGGTTTAGTTATTGAGATATGCCTGATGGAAGGTGAATACATGTCGTGTGAAGGAAAATAAGATGTGTACTGCAAATACGGCAAGGTTAAAACACATGGCCATATGTTAAAGCACTTTAACATATAACATAAAATACTGAAATAAAAAAAATATGGTCACCGGGTTAGTTTTCAATAAAAACGACCAAAACTGGCATTTTTAAAATAAAATTTGATTACTTTGATGTAAGCTTGTAAATTAAACGAAACACGGTTGAACCAGTACACGAACGCAAGATTCGTGTTACGTAAGAAATATGCAGGAGACGAAAACACGAAACAAACGAAAGCTGACCGATAAAATATCATTTTATCCACAAAAATTTTTAATTTGCGCTACGATCAAGAAAAATGAACTTGTTTTGCTTATGTTATTATTATTGTCACTAGATTGCGATGTTCATAACTTCATAAACTACTAACTATCACACTTACACATGCGCAGTATAACAATATGGCGATTCACAGAGTCATGCGATCTTTTCCCACCGGTACTATCCATAGTAGCATTGCATTGGAGCAACGTAAAACTGGGAACCTAAATGAAAGCGCTGTTTACTTCCGGGTTTTTATTTGCGTAAAAAACACGAAATAGGCCGGGGAAAAAGTCAAAATTTTATCTTGATTGTATCGCAATAATCTTTACTTTTCCTTCATTTTATAATATTTTTGGTTGCAACAATGTATTAGAAAAAGTTTTGGTCTATATCAGTTCGTATTATAGTAATGCAGTAATATTTCTCCATCATGTAAAAATATTGAACCGTGTACACGAAACACGACCGTGTAAAATGATCCGTGTACCGTAAGAGAAAATACACGGTATAAAACAACCTTACTTTGATGGCACATCTGCGTCTGCATAATTTCCCGCGTATATATTACACAGCTATGCGGTGCGTGATTAACCAAACGCGTTAGTAAAGCATGCGTTCAGTGTGCATTGAATTTTTGTACGCAAATTGGATGCAAACATTTGATTTTTTACTTTTTATGAAAAACATCGTTATCCCGCAGTCGTAAGCAACTGCATCTCTGAGAAAACCCCTTAAATGGCTTCAGAACCTAGCATAGACATTCTATCCACAAGTTTGTTGTTGATAATAGTGCTCAAAGGTGGGGTGAATACAGGTAGGTGCTTGAAAATTAAATCAATTGCAACAATCCTGAACAAAGTTCATGTAACGTTCGATAACGCTTGTGACTTTGCACGGAAACACTTTTTTGCTCTAAATGACTTAAAAGTTAAAATTCTCTGACATGTAAGCGAATTTTGTATTGGGCTTTATGCAGATGGTGGGTAACATATTTACAAATGCTTACATTTAGCTTAAGGAAATTCTATCGCCAAAATTTCTTGTGATGCATTGTTTTGTGTGGTAACGTTTGTGACATTTTTGAATTAAAATATGTGCTCATTCATGCACTGGCACACGGATAGAAAAATTTCACAATTTCTGTTTTGAGAATAGGCCTACTTCTCACGTACGTACCAAGTGACAAATGTGTAACGACAAAAACCTGCTTATAAGGTCAAATAAAAAAGCTGATTTTTGAAAAAAGTTTCATTTTCCATGGAAGAGCCAATCACAGGCGCTGAAAAAGCAATAAGTTTGTTATAATGTGCATGGAAAATGATTATCTTAATATCACCCACGATCACCTTGATTCCCGCTTCCGGTGAGAACCTCAGAACGCTCTAACGACGTTAGTCACCCCGGGACTCAAGTTTGGTTTTGGTAGGGGTGTGCCGCTGGGAAATTTGAAGTACCACCCATGTATATACCAATTTTTAAGAAAAAGGGACCCATCCATATACCAAATTTTGAGTCGAATTTATACAAAACTTGAAATTTTTTCTAATTTTGAATTTGACGCAAATTTTAGATAATTTTGAAAACAGATCCATCAAAATACCATATTTTGCAAAGAAAAAGGACCCATTGGCATACCAGACAGCCTTATACTAAAGTACCCCCCCCCCCCCCAGGGCAGTCACAGCCACTTAAAAATCATTGGTATGGGTGTGTATGGGGGTCTCAGTTTAGGCCTGGCCCAGGCCCTTGGAAAGGTAAATCCGGCACTGGAGGTGAGGGTGCTTTTTTCTGAAAAAGTTAGCATCCATTTGCAAGTACTACAAGCTAATTTTACATTAATAACAGGGGTATGTACAAAACATGGCCTGGTCTGGCCCGGATTGGCCTTGATTGGCCAGTCAAAAAATAGCATTTATTTGTTCAAGCAGCCAAATGTGTTGAAATGTCTCAATGGGTACAATTGAAACTGAAAGCTGATGTCATTGGAGTCCTTGAATGTGCAAAAGATGGTATTTTGAAAGTCGCCAGATTAAAAAAAAAGTGTTAATAAATTATTGCCATAAATCCATGTGTCGAATGTAACACAAATATTGGTGTCGAGCAATCTAATAATCTTGTAGATTACATGCTTGCATGGTTATAATTCTCAATTAATGACATCATTTATCTGGTTCAGATAATCCTGCTTGTAATAAATATTTGGGACTACTTTAATCTGATCATTATCTGCTGGAACGCCAACATGTGAGAAAATATTTGTACCTTAAACAATTTTCATTCAGATGTTTTTTTTCCGAGGGGCACTCACATAAGAAAGTGACGTACGAGTGCCACCGAGCACCTCGGAAGTAGGGGTCTTTCGGTGACAAAATTGGTCAAAAAAGGGAATCTTTCAGTGACAAAGTGTAAAAATATGGGGGTCTTTAGGCAAAATTCATACAAAAGTAGGGTCTTAAGCAAATTTTCATAAAAAAATACAGCAAATTAAGAAAATGGTTGGTCTTTGAGTGACAAAGATTCTTTTTGTGTCAAGGAATTTTTAAAAAATAGGGGTCATTTAGTGACAGTTGGTAAAATAGGGGGTCTTACGGTGAGAACAAGCGAAAAAAGGGGGTCTTTTCGGTGGCACATGGCGCTTATTAAACTCAAAGTTGATATTTTTTGACAAACAAAATAATGCTATTTTTGAACTGGCCAATCAAGGCCAAGCCAGGCCAGGCCATGTTTTGTACAAACCCTACCCAAATGTGACATGGCCAATTCAAGTCAAAATTTTTCAGTTTTGCAATGACTGAGGTTACTACTTTCACGTGATTATTGTAGTTTAGAAAGTAATTTACTTCTCTACGATATTTGTATTGTCTAAATTTGAGGGCAAATATTAGTCACTTTTGTAAAGTTTATGCTTCCAAATTCAATAGCAAAAACTTGAAATAAAATATCAAGGAAGCCACATACCGGACATATATACGACCGACTGTGGAATATGCTGCTGTTGTGTGGGATCCACACACCCAACAAAACATAAAGAAGGTGGAACAAGTGCAGAGAAGCAGTGCCCGGTACGTTACTGGCAACTATGATTGGCAATGTAGCGTCTCATCCATGATTGAGGAACTTAAATGGTCAACACTGGAAAGCAGACGCCAACAGACCAGGCTTGCCATGTTGTACAGAATCAGGTTTGACTTGGTGGATATTGAGTGGAGAAACTATCTCAATGAAGCAAAATCACGCACCAGAGGACATAACTCCAGATTCATGATTCCACACTCCAATACCAATCACACTCACTCCTTCTTTCCACGCACTGTTCGTGATTGGAACAATTTGAAGAAGGACCCAGCAGACCATCCGTCGCTTGAAGGTTTCAAGGCGGCACTTGGAAAGGTCTAATCCACCCATCTCGCTACTTTATCTTTTTTTTTTTGCACCTCACTGTATATAATTTGCACATTAGTATTTTTGATGCTGCGCCAGCTTAGCTTTGGCCAAAGCCGACCTGTAATATATGTATCGCTCTGTTGACTGACGTGTTGACACGTGACTGATGGTGCTTCGCACCATAGTGACTGATTGTCCTGGTATATATTACAGCGCCACTCATATCTGTTGATCATGTTGATGGTCGGCTAACCTGGGCTATTCAATGGGGCCTGTATTTGGACTAAGCATGGTAAGGGCACTTCGTGGCTATAGTTTGTGATTTTGTGAATATCAATCTCGCGCTTCGCGCTCGACAAGTTGCATCCCCAACAATCTTGCGCTACGCGCTCGACATCCCCCTTCATGAACGCCACTTCGTGGCTATAAAGTTTGTGCTTTGGAATATCGATCTCGCGCTTTGCGCTCGACATCCCCTTTATGACAGAAGTTATTTCAAACTAATATCGGCGAGCTCTGTAAGAGCTACGCCAGCTGGTTGCAGCGCATCCACCCACTCACTCAAAGTGCGATATTCTTCAAGTTGAAGCAGGCACTTTTATGGAAGAAGAAGAAGAAAAATGTAATAAAAAACAGTGTAAGATGTACATGTAAGGTTCTTAATATGGTCATGAGCATTATACAAAAAGCTAATTAATTATGCAAATATGCAAATTAGATGGGCGGGTAAATCATACAAGTTTTAGATCATAGAAACACATTGGCAAAGTTTCAAGTTAAAATTATTAAAGGTAAAAGTAGTATGAAGATTTATTCATAAAATATTGGAAAAATATTGACAAAAATTAATATTAATGAGCACATTTTGCCACTTTTCCTCATTTAACTCCATCAATATATTGGCAAAAACAATAGAATACAAAGAAACTTTAAACAGCAATATCTCAAAAACCATTTGTCCGATTTGGCTCAAATTTTGGAATTCAGATTTGTTTGATCTCAGTCTATTTTTATCTCAGTCAGAGCAACTTCATATTGCCTTTAATACCAACTTAAAGTTTATAAAATTTAATGGACATGCCTAGCCAGACATCATCTATTTTGTAATAAAATTGTAGAGATATTATAATACCAATGCGCGTTATGCTTAAAAGTTTGTTTGCTTTTTTGTGGAAATACTGTCAAATCGTAACGCCGTAATGGCTGTTGTTTTGTTCTATCTAGGCGAGCTCACGAGTATCGCGTGACTCTGTGAGTTGCGAGTATCGCGTGACTCCATGAGTTAGCCCTTTCAACGTCATCTCAATCAGGTAGTACACCCAAAAAATAGATTTCTTTTATTTTTGGTGCAAAGGTAGGTACTAATGAGAAAAGAAAATCCTGCTTTTTAGAGGTCGTAACTCCTTATCGTTTTCGAGAAACGGCATTTTGAAATTTGCGGGGGGTGGGGGCTCAAAATAATAAAGCGTCGCGAGCACTTCTTTTATTTTCAAGGGGCCATAATTTCATAACTATATATCCTACATCCTTCAAAATTGGTATTCTAATAGAACTTTTTATGTAGATTCCAAATATGCTATCATCAAGACCATATAGGATGTTCCATTAAGGCTGGGGTAGACCTTCAAATGGCATAAACCATTGTTGTACCCTAACTTTCAAACTATTTGCATAAACTATATAAAAGTATACATTTTCAGAAGCAAATTTTTACCCTGAACATGATGATGATATCAGTTTTTGACCAAAAATGTCAAAAAACATATTTTTTGCCCCAAACTTTCACCATAGGCCGCAATGGTATCTAAGCTTAACTAAAATTTGCCTTCATTAAATTTTGAACTTTATTGCTTTTTGGAATTTAGAAACAAATGTCTAGGAACGTTTTTTTCAAATTTTTGATTTTTATCTTGGTTTTCCAAAAAATGACAAAAATAGGTTCCTAGACATTTGTTTCTTATTTCCGAAGAGCAAAAAAGTTCAAAATTTCACGAAGGCAAATTTTAGTTAGGCTTTCCAGAAATTGTGGGGCAAAAAATACGTTTTTTGGCATTTTTTGCCAAAATTGACATTTTTGGTCAAAAACTGATATCATCATCATGTTCAGGGTAAAAAGCCGCTTCTAAAAATGTATACTTTTATATGGGTTTATGTAATTAGTTTGAACTTTAGAGTACAAAAACAGTTCATGCTAGGCCGGCTTCAATCAAAACATCTTGACGTCAACATCATTAATATTCATACAATTGACAAAGAAGTCGAGGATTACGTCGCGCTAGTTTGTAAACAAAATGGCGACTCACTGGGGAATGAACGCGATAAAAAAACGCGATATAAAACCCATTTTAAGTTCATAAAGTACAATAAATTGGTCAGATTTTGTGATGATGATGATTATTGAAGATAAATTCTAACATTCAACATCGAATTTCATACAAGGTAAAACGTCTTTTTGGACGCCTTATTGGACGGCCTATGCATTTTACAGGGTGTCTTTAATCGTGACAGGCCATCCAAAAGACGGCTTGACGGCTCTCTGGCTAAAAGCTTGGACCCAACTTCGGGGGGTCATAACTTCAGATCTAAAAAAAAAATATTTCAAACTTTTGGCTACACCTAGCCTAGATACAATGTACTTGCTGCATATCATATTTAGAGCTATTTGAAGTTCACCTGTTAAAGATACAACCCTTCAAAGTTGAAAATATTCTTTTTCGGCAACAAATTGACCCCCCTGAAACCTACCTGAGTAGTTACACACCAACTTCTTCTTGATATATGTTTGAGATTTAGGTCACATTAGTTACCTTAAGAAATTTAAATTTGGTGTCTCATTTCCTTCAATGTAAATCAGCAGAATCATACTCACCATAGGCTTCCACATAGGGTCATTGCACTTTCACCATAGGCCGCAATGGTATCTTATTTATATCTGATTCAGAATTAAGGAAACGAGACACCAAGCTGAAATTTCTTACGGTAACTAATGTGACCTAAATCTCAAACATATATCAAGAAGAAGTTGGTGTGTAACTTCTGAGGTAGGTTTCAGGGGGGGGGGTCAATTTGTTGCCGAAAAAGAATATTTTCAACTTTGAAGGACTGTATCTTTAACAGGTGAACTTCAAATAGCTCCAAATATAATATGCAGCAAGTACATTACATCTAGGCTAAGTGTAGCCAAAAGTTTGATAATAATTTTTTTATAGATCATTAGTTATGATTTGCTCGAGAAACACAAGCCAAAAAACTTTGTTTTTGGCTTGAGGCAAGCTGTGTAGTACAGCCTATATCGGCCTTTTGTGCATAAATTGAAAAATACAAATGGTACTTGAAAAAACAGAAATGTTTTATTCCATATTCATGAAAGGAACCTTTTTGAATTAAATTTATGAAAATCGCACTGTTCTGATCAGAGAAATCAAACGGTTTGTTGATTTGTTTACCTCGGATACGATTTGTAAACATATCTTCAAACATCATTTTTGTGTGACTAACAACTTTGGGAAGTGTTAAATAATAATACGTAAATTTAGTATAAATATCCTTTGTAATGTTTGTGGAGGGTTGCAGTTCGTATTTGATAGCTATGATCATTTTTGGGGATATTGGGTATGTGCATTTATGCGCAGGTTTTATTGCAGAGCTTGCTTCTGGCTGTGGTACCAATACCACAGCCAGATATTTTGGGTAAGTTATGATCCCCCGAAGTTTGGTCCAACTGTGATTTGCAGTCATATTTGTGCCATCATATCTTTTTAATGGAACATCCCATGATCTTGATGATTGCATATTTGGAATCTACATAAAAAGTTCTATTAGAATACCAATTTTGAAGGATGTAGGATATATAGTTTTGAAATTATGGCTCCTTGAAAATCAAAGAAGTGCTTGCAACGCTTTATTATTTCGAACCCCCTGCAAATGTCAAAATGCTGTAACTCGAAAACGATAAGGCCAAGTAAAAAATAAAACATGTTTCTCGTCCGGGTTTTTGAAAAAAAGGAGGAAGAGGTAGTTTTTATTATTTATTTTTTATTTCAATGGCAATGCAAAATCGCCCATAAATGACCAATATTATCACCCAGTATATCGATAACATATGTGTTATTGGAAGAGGAGGAGGCCTTTTTTATTTTTGAGTTTTGGACATACTGGAGGGTTGATCAAAATAAAATATGCTTTAAAATGCTTATTGAACTGAAGCAAATCTATTGCACAGACTTAAACTTTTCAAACACTTTTTACCAACAAGTTATGCATGAAATACAAAAAATAAAAATGATTTTTCAAAATCCTTAAAAAACGATGCAGGAGGGGACGAGAAACATGTTTATTTTTTTACTCGGCCTAAGGAGTTACGACCTCTAAAAAGCAGGATTTTCTTTTCTCATTAGTACCTACCTTTGTACCAAAAATGAAAGAAATTTATTTTTTGGGTGTACTACCTGGTTGAGAATGAGATGACGTGGAAAGGGCCAGTTGCGTTTGAACTTTAAGCTCGGCGCACAAGCAATGACAAGACGCGTAAAAGTATGTGAAAAGGTTTTCTTCACGCGACTTTAGTGAGTATTTGTCTTGTTTGTGTTGTAACATTCAATAACAATGAATGTCAAGTCAATCATGCAATGTCATGATCAACATGCATGAGTGCCATGACATTCGACATAGACTAGACCTACTAGTATGTCGACAAAACATTATATGTATTGTAGACATAGACTAGTCATTGCATGGATTACACCCAGTTCTGGGAGGATAATTTTTCTGAATTATCCTCCCAGCTTTCAGCCTTACTTAAAAAGCTGTGTAGATTGGGGCTGAAATTTGACCCCAAATTTCCTCCGTTTTGGACCAATATGCAGGAATAAAAATACTATACATTTTCCCAGAGTTGTTTTTCCTTTCAGGTCGTGCCGTGTACGCCACTCTTAACGCGCGCGCCAACAGCGTGAGCGTAAACAATCAAATTCAACAAATCACGCACTGCAAATACGTGCGTAAGTAAGTGCATCCGTACGCAGAAGTGCTTAACAACAAGCGTTGGCAAGAAAAAACCCGCGAACGGGGGAAAAGGTACTCGGAGATAAACTATAGTGCTACCCATACATATAGTAGAGAGTTATAATGGATGATGGATACGAAAAATGAAAATCACTCACCTATTTTTGGTATATAAAATCCCAAGTCAAAATTATATATCCATTTAGTGCAACATTCTGTCAACATGGAGACAAGCTTGACACTAGTAGTGTCAACATGAGGCTATAATTTTCACATGTTAAAACATTTCACAGCTTGAATGCACACAGTGTTGAAGGACATTAATCAACATGTGAACATTTTAGCATGTGAAAAAAGAAATGGTGATGTCATACTAATCCTGGACTGTGATTGGCCATAATAACTTCCCTCCATTTACTTCAAACTATGAAACCCCTCACACAGCACATGGAAACCACACCACTCATTTACAAATCAATATCATGCTTCAATGGTTTCAAATGCACAATTGGGATAACAGCATGCTGTGTTCAATAAAGGTAGGTCCGATCAAGCACACGTCAAGAGATGGCGCCCTTCATTTCAAAAACTGTTTGCCCACTTGTGACATCACAAGTGGCCACTGCTCATTTTCCCATAGAAAACAATGCAAAATTTTATACCATTTTAGCTTAAATGAGCCTCACTTTCATGACTTGTAGTTGAATAGATGTTGTTTATTGGTCATTTCCAAACACAACCCTGTATTCGTTTCATTTCGTAACAGGATTTAAAAGGGATAAATTTTGAAGTAAAACATTTCCCCATAGACTTACACACTTAAGAAGTCTGCTGAATTCTGCAGACTTACCATTGTAAAATCTGGCCCTGATCATACGGTTTTTGGCAATTTTGCAAAATCTTCATTTTACTCTAACTTTAAAAGTACTTAACCTAGAAAGTTGGTTGAACCACCATTTTGTTGCAAATTTTGTCAGCTTTAATTTAAAACCACTTTTAAGAAAAAATTTACATTTTCTAAAATTTATGAACATGCCTAATAAAGGACCTCACTGCAGTGGTTTAGGTATAATGTAAAACAACCTGTGTAAGTGGTGTGTTGCCTTCTCATGTTTGTGCAAATTTTGCTGTTCAGATCATTCAGTTGGAGCTCTTCAGAATTGCACAATAATTCTGTAATTTTAGGATCAACCTGTCAATATAGGATTTCACAAACAGCTTTTTTATAAAGAGGAATTTATGCCTTCATAATTATCCAGTGTATTGAGCAGAAAAAATATGGGTAAGTCTTTAATTTTAAGAGTATATTATGGTAAACAAACAACAGCTGATGTGTCTAACATTTCACATGGACCCTGGCCTAATGTATACTGACATACAGGTATATGCATGGATTTGCTATCTTACATTGGCTGTTTGAGAACCTTGCGCTACTGCAACACCGATCCTAAATTGTTGTAATCAATATTGGCCTCAATATTTAAGGATTTTCAGTGACTTACCG
>JXSR01S022612.1:0-24968 GCA_000969725.1 Ophiothrix spiculata
AGATTGTGATGAGCTAAGGAAATTATTTACAGACATAGTAAACTTGATCATGCACTGCACGCTCAATTATTTTAGACACAACACTTAGAACTAAAATTGGACAATAATTGCCTACATTAGATTTGCTGCCAGATTTAAAAATGCAATTTTACTTCTTATGGAATTTTGGCCATCCATCCATTAATATGAGACGATAGAATCATAGATGACAGTGCGTTCAGCGTGAAACTCAGTGGAGCCGCGTGTTCAAAATCATGGCGACGCGATACAGGTATGCGCACACATCCGGTGCGAACAGCTTTACTGGGTTTGGAATATTTCATGTTTGAATAGGGTGTACGTTTTTCAAATGATAATATTTATAGTTTTTGGCAATAATTTACATCGTTTTTTGGTTTATAAATGACTCAAATTTGTGACTAAGAATGAGAATAAAAGATGGTGATTTATTGGTTTGCCTGTCATCTATTGTCTCATAATGGATGGGCCTACATTATGAAAAAATAATGTATGCCCATCCATTAAAGAGATCGGTCAAATAATGGTTAAAAATCGAATTTCCGAGGGTAAGTTTTAAGTGGCAAAACAAATGTGAAACACCTTGATTTCCCTTGATATGTTTTGCATTGCTCGAAAAACACAAGCCAAATAACTTTGTTTTTGGCTTGAGGCAAACTGTGTAGTACAGCCTATCACATAAAGGCCATTTGTGCATAAATTGAAAAATACAAATTATGGTACTTGAAAAAAAGAAATGTTTGATTCCATATTCATGAAAGGAACCTTTTTGAATTAAATTTATGAAAATAGCACTGATGTGATAGGCTGTACTACACAGCTTGCCTCAAGCCAAAATCGCGGTTTTTTGGCTCGTGTTTCTCGAGCAAGTTTTGTAGAGCCGGTGTACTACCCCATCAATAAAAAACAAAAAAATCAATTAGGATATTTGGATAAGCTGTTGCGTCCGCCATTGAGGGGGGCCATCGGGGGCCACTTTTGTATACCTTATATGTGGTAAATGCGGAAGTGTTTGTTGATTGAAAGAAATCAAAATATGTATGGTACTTTGATCATGCATTTTTATATTTTTGGTGTTTGTCATGTTTGTTTACATTTAAAATGATCTTAAATTTGTACAAATTTGTTTGGTATTATACTCTTTGACTACCATGGCCTATGGCTTTAGCAATTCACAAAGGTGTGCAAGAGCACATTTCCCACATTCTTCATGTGAGACTAAAAAAATCTGGCAAAATTAACCATCAAGTCAATGGAGCCCAGTCAGTCCATATTCATATTTATCAAGGACTTACAAGTGAGTCTATGCAGTACATGAATTCATGACATATACCACCACAGCGCAGCCATTATAATGTTGACTAATCACTAGACTACAGCTAGCCTGAAACAATTTTTTCTGTTTACTGTCAAAAATGTAAAATTAAGTAATGTGTTGTCCCCCTTTAAGATAAGGGTTTCAATTTCAAATTTTCAGCAAAAATCAACCTAGCTGTTTTGATTTACAGTTGCCTGAACTTCGCTGTGTAAATAATTTTATGGTTACCATACTTAAACACATATTGTCACTTATATTTCCAAAACTGGACATGTTTCAGTGGTAAAATTTCACATGAGTACCGGTAATGAGAAATATATATAAGATCTCAGAAAAGTTCAAAAATATCCTGACCCAATCGGACAAGGCTAATCTTGCTTTTCTTTGTGTTTCCTAGTCATTTCAGATCTTGAAAGCGGACGCTCAGGAGGAGAAGGCTGAGACAGCTCGGCTGTCCTCATTTGTTGGTGCCATCGCCATCGGTGACTTGATCAAGAGTACGCTAGGACCAAAAGGCATGGTAAGTTCATTTTTTTAGATCTTATAGCTTGGCTGTCCCTTTTTGGCACCATCACTACAAGTGATTGGCTCATGGACCAAAGAGCATAGAAAGTTGATTATTTAGAGACAGCTCAACTGTCCTTGTTTGTTGGGGTCTTGTTATTAGCGACTTGGTCAAGAGTACAAGACATGGTACATTGTAAGCTCATATTTTTTAGATTAATTAGCTGGTTGGCTTCACTTCTTCTAGTAACCATGCAAACATTGTTGTATTGACATTTGCTGTGTTATTTTTCCAATGTTGGTAATTGTATCACATTTATATATGATATCAGAAAATTCAGAATTGATCCAAATAAATAGTTGAGGGTCTACTTGTAAGCATTAGTTGATTTATTCTTCAGATCTGAGAAGTGTTTTCATATTGACCTCTTAAAGGTGTACATGTGTAGGTTCTGATCATATTCTCATCCTCCTGGGCTCAACCAGAAGTAGTATATTTTTTGATGCCAATATGAAAGCCCATATTTTTCTGATTCTAAATCCAAAATTTCACCTTTGAATTATGTATAGTTTCGGAGATATAGCATGAAATGTAAAACTATTTGGTATGCCTATTTTCTATCTCTTTTGTAAATTTTGTTACGACCCAAAACAAGGATCAAGGTCAGAATTAACCTTTCGGGTTCGAGCTAAAAGCAAAGCAAGAATAAATACACTGTAATTCAGGATTTTAGCAAATAAACAAACAATTTATTTACACAAACAGTTTAACAGTGTAACTATCTAATCTACGGTTTTTGTTTACTCACGAGTGGCTTCTGACTTGAACAAGTTAGCTAATAATATTCCACGGTAAAGTCCTTTATGACATCTGTGCAAATGTCCACAAATCCAGATCCAAACAGTACAAAAATGTCCGATAATTCTTCTCAGCTCCAAGAGTAAAAAGTTCCGAACGTTCAGTATCAGTCAATATAAAACTCCAAACCACTTCTGCGATCTCACAACTCCTTGTCCACAGTAATATAAAAATTATCCACTATCCAGCGACTCAGCATCAAAACTTCTCCAATAATAGCTATGCATAAAAGCACTCCAAAAAGTTCCAAAACTCCATCCACTCTGCCTTTATCTTCTCTAAAATATCTCAATGATATAACTCCAATAGCCACATAGCGTCCTTTATAGCTAACAAAACTGACTGCCCTCATATATCAAAATGCATCTCCTTTTATACTCATTTATATCCACCAGAAACTTCATCCTCATTCTAGCCAACATGGTCTAGAATTATCTTGGCCACTCTAGTCTAACCCATGTCTCAGGTACATCAAAACAAACCACTTCAGTTTCACACCTGTACAAAAGCCCTATTGTTATTTCAAGTAGGGACTTCCCCTTAATGTACACAATCAATTATAAGTGAAGTATTAAATGCATTGTTTTGCAATGAGTCATCACTCTAGACCCGTGCAGAAGCACGTAGAAGCACAAAGGTCGTGTGCCACTCTCTTTAATGGCCATTTAAATATTATGTTTGACTTATGGTAATAATAAATTACATATTCAGGAGCATGTAACAATTTACAAAACAGCCTCATCCCAGGGTTGCATATACTTTATTTTGCCATTCAAGAGAAAACAAGAAGCAAGCCGAGGTTAAATTTCACAATACATTTCAAAGGTCAAGGTCAATTAGTTAAATTGCACACATGCTAATAGGAACCTACAGCTTTTAATGATGCTAAATTTTGTGCAACATGAAAACTTTCATCACTGTCTACAACTTGGTCTGGTACCATTTTCACAATTGATTTGATATTTTGTCAACAATTGTCAATGTCTGGTTTGTTAGATTCAAGGAATTTTTGTGACTTGCTCTGATCAAAGTACGCCAATTTTCCCGCTAATCCGTTGCGAAGACTCTGGAAGTGTGACACGGGGAGCTGTAAAATGCCGAAGGTACAATTACTCACCCTCCATGAGATGTCTACCTTCCTGGGATTTACACGGCGGTGAAATCAAAATGACGGCGAGTACCGGTTCCCCTATAAAAAGTTCCTTAGTTAGATTAGTCAATTTTCAACAATCCAATGCTTCTTGACAACAATCCTACTTTTCTTACAATTTTACTGACATCAAGTTGGAGCAAATATTATAAGAAACATCATGTCCAACATACATATTAAAGGAGCCTGGTCCAATTTTTCAAAATTAAGTTTTTAATTTCATATGAAAGATGACCACCCAAAAGATTTAAGTTTCAAATTTCAGCTCAATTGGTCTAACCGTTTTGATTTTACAGGCAATTTTGTATTTCACAGCCGCCTATACGTTACTGTGAAAATTAGTTATGGTTACCATAATTAAACACATTTTCATGTATATCTCCAAAACGAAACATAATTGAGCCATGAAATTTCACATGAGTTATGAGAAAAATATGAGCAACATTTTGGTAACAAAATCTCAAAAAGTTTGAAAAAAAGTTTCAGGCAATCGGACCATGCTTCTTTATTGGATATTATATTTTTGTAACTTTCAGGACAAAATTTTACAATCGACAAATGAAAATGATCCAGTGCAAGTAACAAATGACGGTGCTACTATTCTAAGAGGTATTGGAATTGATAACCCTGCGGGCAAGATTCTAGTTGGTATGTATTAACCAGGCCAAAATGAAATAACTTTGTGTTAGTTGTTATAAAAATAATGTTCTACTTTTTTGAGATGAATTAGCAAGTCATTTCTCCTGGGAAATTCTTAATGACTCCCATGCTACTTGGTTCCCCAGGGGGGGGGGGGCCACTTGGCTTTACTGTTGTACATGTGCGTGAACAAAAAAACACGGAAAAGGGTATTTTTGTCAAGAGGCACGGTCCGTACGTTTCGTGTTTAGGGGTCAGAAAACACTGATTTTCAACAAAAAGGGGTATATTTTCAAAATCGAATCAAACGTGTTTGGGGGTAATTTTGTAGACTTAAAAAAACCCATCACCATATTTTTAAAGTGGTGGTTTCCCACTGCATTTTCGCTGGAATTTTAACAATGTTCCAACAGAAAATATATTCTTTTCATTCATGCAAGCGGTTCTTATGATCTCATGTTATTTTGATCTATCAGTGACCATCCATCTCGACCGTAGCGTCATTGTGTTACATAGCGAGATTATGTGCAAAGCATCGAAAGTCCCTCGATTGAGAAAACAGCTTTAAATTTGTTTGGGTGTTTATTTAGAAAAACTTGTTAAGGGGGTAAAATGAAAGAATAACAAAACTTGTTAAGGGGGTAAAATGAAAGAATAAGATTGTATGTTATGGGGTCATTTCTTAAGGCTACTCGAAAATGTGTTTAGGGGGTATTTTTAAAACCTTTGTTCACGCATATGTACACCATTATAGCTAAGAGGCGCCCCCCCCCCCGGGCTTGGTTCTCAACTAGTCCTTACAATGCGCCACATGAATGAGAAAATTATAGAAAAAGCGCCAAACTTGCCTATTTCTCAGCGCATTTCTAATGTATTTCTTTGTTTTATAGAGAGCGTCAAAGCGCCAATACTTGTCAAACTTTAAGCGCCAAATTTGGCACGTGCGCCGCTAGTTGAGAATCCCTGGACTAGAACATATGAAGACTGCGTATTGACAGTCTAAGTCAAGGTGATGTTTGTTGATGAAATTGCGGCAACTCTGGATGCATCATTAGGATATTGATTTTCTGCTCTCATATTTGTTAGTATATTAATAGTGCTCTGTAGCATATATTTGTGAATGTTGTCAATCATCCAGGTGATAACATAAGAAAATTATGTTAAATCTGTTCTACTGGATATCACTTACTTCTATGAAACGGCAACGTTTCACGCCCGATCCTGGGCGCATCCTCAAGTTGAATGGTGATGTTCCGGCGATTGGTCTGTGACCCGAGACCGGGTCACGGAGCTATCCAAGCGTTTCGGGATTTTCTTGATCACTGAATTGAAACCACTCCTTTGACAATAAGGATGTGGTCATATTAGACAGGGAGTCTAGATGGTTTGAAAGAGGAGTGAAAGAGGCAGTGTACGTCAAACGTGAGGAACCATCATTGAACAGAGGGGAGGCCTACGTCACAATCTTTCTGGAACTTTCAATTCAGCGATCAAGAAAATCCCGAAACGCTTGGATAGCTCCGTGACCCGGTCTCGGGTCACAGACCAATCGCCGGAACATCACCATTCGGCTTGAGGATGCGCCCAGGATCGGGCGTGAAACGTTGCCGTTTCATAGAAGTAAGTGATATCCAGTAGAACAGATTTAACACAATTTTCTTAGTGCTCTGTAGCATTTACATTTGTAAAAATGTCATATTGGTGAATTTATTTTCAGACATCAGTCGAGTTCAAGACGATGAAGTAGGTGACGGCACAACATCAGTAACAGTACTGGCTTGTGAACTACTAAGGGTAAGCTTTAAGCTTGAATTAGACCGTGTTTTTTCCCTTACGGTACACAGTAAGCTTCACACCAAAGTGCACTGGTTGACCGGAATGCGAACGAAGGCAAATGATTCGTGACCGCTGTGTTTTAATGAAATTGGTATCCAGTGATTTGATTACCAGCGAACAATGTATACACGCTTTGCATGATGGGAAGGAAATGGCGATTTTCATGAAAACATGTCAAAAACAGAGAAAATATGCAAAATAAATCCACTGAATCAGTGCCATTTTCAGTAACTTTATTCTAAATTTAAGCGAGACTTATTTATTACAACTTTTTGTTTGTTTCATGTTTCCGTCCACCGCATAAGTCTTACATAACGCGAGCATTGTGTTTGTATTACAGTCCGACCGTGTTTCATTTACAAGCTTAGTAAGCTTATTATTTTTTGAATTGATTGAGACTCGTGAAATGAGAAGCATGTAGAGGTCACCATTTGATAAATTTTCAAGATAATGTGATCTGGAAAAGCATGTAAGGTGATTTGTGTGCATGAAATTGTCAATAAATATACTCATACCCTGGTCACATAATCTTGCGGCGAGGTTATGATGTGTTTAAGGCGTCATACCAGCTAGATTTCAGCGGACACCGATCGGACACTGGCCGGTGTCTGTCCGGTGTCTGTAAGCCGTAGAGATGCCGGAAGCATGCCGCAAGAATTTAATTCTGAGTTAAAACCTTGCGGTGTGTATACGATGTCTTCAGTTATGGTCTAATAACGACCGGAGACCGATCGATGACCAACCGGGCATGGCAAGAGCTCGCAAGCATTCACTGGTGTCATACCAATGTCACACCGGCGTTGCGGCTACCTTCGGATTACCAGACACCGGTGGGCGACTGGTGGTTATGTGACCATGCAGGGTATGAAGAAATGGCAGAAGTTTTCATTAAAATCATTCCAAATGCAGATCTGTGAATACTACAAAAGAGGGTACCCCAGTCATGATTTTTCTGTGGACAATTTCTGTTTTTTTTCATATTACACTAAATTTTTTTATTGTAAATCACTGAACAGTGTTCAGTCCAAACCACTCTACTCTTGTCTTTTGCACGTCATGTGAAAGTACCCACTCACTTTCAACTTTGGTCTCTCTCACAGGAAGCAGAATCACTGGTAGCGCAGAAACTTCATCCACAAACTATTATAGCAGGATGGCGAATGGCTGTGAAGGAGGCTGATAGGGTGCTTGAGGAAGCAGCATTGGATCATGGGTAAGCTGGATTGTAATTTGTTATATATAACCACAAGCGTCTGATTGATCATCTCTAATAATCTGTTGTTTAAGGCTGGCTAACACTAAGACAAATTGCAGGGATATGGTGATGAAGTTAAATCAAAAACTTATGGGTATAAAGCAACCACAAAAGAGTTATATATTGGGCAGACTGCGGTGGCTAGCGAATCAATTGGCATCAAATAGCGTTAACACACAGTGACTAGTGGGAAATTTAAAAATTGTAATTTGCAGCCATCAAGCGAAGTACACTCTATTTGCCATAGTGTGAGCCTGCCTTTGAATGACTAAAAAGATGGCAAGTACACTGGCGGTCAAAAGTGTTTGTGCACCCTTAACCCTAAAAGAGCCGGGGGGGGGGGGGGGGGGGGAACCCCCCCCCCCTTCCGGAATTTTTTTTATACCTCCGCCGGTTGTTATTTTTTCGCGCTGAAACTTCTTGACTTTTTTCCTTAAAGCCTTGCGCTTATTTTAAGACCATTTTTGTGAAAATCGGACGTAGGGTTAGGACGTGGCGCTCCGTAATGGCAAGCTGGGTCAACCGAAAAACTGACCAAAAACTGATTTTCAATGCAAATTACATACAAATGGTGTTTTAATGGTGTTTTTTGTTATTAGGATACACTTCCACTATGTTTTATTGTATTTATTTGATTTATTTAGAGTAAGAACATGCCTAAGTATACTTTACCACACATTATTGATAAAAATTGCAACTTTTGCTCGAAAAAATTGCGAAAAACGACGATTTTGGCGATTTTTGGTGATTTTCGCGTTTTCGACGCGACGTCACTTATGACGTCACCGTGACGTCATACAAGGTCCGATTTCAATTTTTTTGGTACCAATGGACTCGTGAGGGTCATAGCTATCCACCAGTACCCTACACTTGATGTTTCGTCAATCGGTTTCCGAGATCGGAAGGGGGGGCGGAATCCGCCCCCCCGGCTGTGAGATGGGTCGAAAAAGCCCGGCTCTTTGAGGGTTAAATACAGACAAAAACCTAATTATTATATCAAACGACCTAGACTCTTTAAAAATTGCATATTTTTTTATAGGTGCCATATGTATCCAATATAAATAATCCATGTGTCCTCTGATATTCGATCTTCCATAACCATAAAAATGACCGATTTCCTGGACCATATACAAATACACCACACGCACTTTTCAATATGTACTTATGTAGTATATTATTTAATGCTTGTTATCACTGTGTAATCGTAAAGAACATTCTCAGATTATAAATTTTTCCAACAAATGTGCAATTAAGTATTTAAACTCTGTTTTTGAATGTGCAGAAGAAAGTATATTTCCGCTAAGGCCGTATGTTGCGAAATTGGCGCAGAAGCTCAAAAAATTGGCGAAAGGGGTTCCCAAAACAAAAAAGTCAAACATACGGTTTTGGTTATACACAAGGTTCACTTATTTCAGTTTTATTCAGATAATATTCAAAATTAATCTCATTTTTGAGGTGATCTTTCCAAAACTGGCAATGGCTATATGGCGGGAACACCATATTTTCAAATGGGGTGAATGTAATTCCTTTTGAGTTCTTTAGATCTATATGTAAAATATAAAATCCGAAAAAATAATGACGCAAATGATGAAAGGTTCTAGAGATATAGCTGGTTGAAGGTTTTGTGCGCAAACACTTTTGACCGCCAGTGTAGTTTAGTTGTTACTTGTTGTTACATTGTTACAATTAATTAAGTTTATTATCCCATTTTACAATATTTACAAAATCTGCAGACATATTGATAACCTTTCAATATGCTACTTTGCATCAATTGAATACATTGTGGAGTTATGGCTATATTTTCCAACATCATTATTTTGCAGTTCTGACAAAGACAAATTCCGCCAGGACCTGTTTAATATCGCCATGACAACGCTGAGTTCCAAGATTGTGACGCAACAGAAAGAAAGATTTGCCAACCTCTGTGTTGATGCTGTCTTGAGGTTAAAGGTAAGGATGTTGGAGGAAAAAGTTAAAGGGGCATTGGACAAGGTCAGCATCATCCCCAAACTTTCCCCAAAACATTTTGAGATTTTTGCATCATTTGAAGTATTTGTGGTAATTATGACAGCATGCAAAGTTTCATTGTCAAATTCAAACCCTATATATCAAAATATTTAGACATTCTCTTATTTTTAATTATTGTTGTTGACAACGATAAATACTGCCCTCTATAGTTGAATTTTTAGAATTGGCCTTTTCAGGAGATCTAATGAAAATGACCTACTCATGACCACTTACCCATGACCACTTCATGACTGCTTTATTTCAACATTTGGGGCAGCTACACGAGAACTTTGGATTTGCACAGTTGATTACGCAGCGTGAATCCACATCTGGTTGATACGTCTACTCCTGGAATATACATTTATATACATGGATGTACATTCCAAGCTCTCGTGTAGCTTTCCCCAATTTGATCTAGATGTTTTTGGTAAGTGTGATTCAATTTTCATGTGTGCATCTTTAGTGCGGCAGTAAACAATTTAAAGTAATCAATCGTGCACTGCCAATACTCACTTCTACTTCTACTTCCATGCTTATTCTCATCAAAACCTGTTCAGCATCTAGATGAGCTCTCTGGTCCTAGAGAGAGATGATATACTTTTGAAGGTATAGTGACTTTTCACTCTGGTCCTAGAGTAGATGACGTATTTTGACATACGGTCATGGTACCAGGGAGGATTCCCCTACTCTTATTTCGAACAGCCGTAGCTTAGCCCATGACGTTCTTTTACATCCGACTCAGAGGTGGTATTCAGGATATCCCACAATGCATTATTCTGATACACTGATATATAATAGGCAATAATGGTTTTCTGGACAAGGGGCTATTAGGAATTTGAGAATTCCATTGAATAGTACTCATTCATATCTTTCTAGGGATGTGTTTCTTTTCACACTAGCCCAGTGTTTACCCACATTGCTGACACCTCAAAAACCTCAGTAACCTGTACATAAGTATAGGAGTTGAATTGGATTTGCAGGCATATTGTACAATCAGTGTATCAGAATAATGCATTGTGGGATATCTTGAAAAACAACCTCTGCATCCGACTTACCCAACACAAGGACAGATCAATCTCATTGGCATGTTGAACAGCTTAACAAAAATATATAGTATTAAGAACCTTCCAAAATCGTGAAAAGTAACAATGAAATAAATATGTAAGAGAATTTCTCCTGAAACTTAAATGTGGTGTAAATAATACATGTGAACAAATAATTGATAACTTTTCCGAGTTTCATTTCTCCTGTAGGGGAAAAGTGATCTTCAGGCAATCCAGATCATCAAAAAGCTTGGCGGAAGCATGTCAGACTCGTATCTAGATGAAGGCTTCTTGTTGGACAAGAAGATTGGTGTCAACCAGCCTAAAAGGATAGAGAATGCGAGAATTCTGGTTGCTAACACTCCCATGGATACAGACAAAGTCAAGGTAGATGAAGGGATTGGTAATACTTGTCGGGGGGTGTCAAGACTTGTTTCTAGATGGAGGTTTTTTAAACAAGAAAATTGATTTTGATCAACCTAAGGATAGAGAATACAAGAATTATGGTACCTAATCCCATGGATCCTGACAAAGTTAAGGTAGGTAGAGTGGGTGAACTGAACTTGAGGTATCTAAACACTTGGAGAGTGGGGGTCAGGATTCATACCTAGATGAAACGTTTCTTGTTGGAAGACGAAATTTGTAAATCAGCTTGAGAAGATATGTAGACATGATTCCCAGTCCATCTGGGAAATCAGAGATAATTGTCTCGCCTGAAAATTTTTCAGGAAGAGACATTCCATTCCTTAAAACCGTCCGCCGTTCGCCGTCCGCCGTCCACATTTCTTGTCCGGAGCAAATCTCGGAAACCGTATGCATGCCCTATGTTGATGATATTTGGTGAGTAGGCAGGGTTGAACCGTAAGGGCTATGGTAATTAAACTTGGTGACATGAAGGGGTTTGGGATTAGCACATGCGACGCACTTTTTTGGTGGTGCGGTGAAGGTCATTCAAGGTCAAAAGGTCATTTGAGGTCACATTTTTAAAATTGTTCAAAAAGTTGACCTGAGGTCATCCGAGGTCATTTTTAGGTCAAGGTTATAACTCATGAACCCCTGACCCCACATGGATCAAACTTAGACCATAGAAAGTGCTTGACCCAAGGGCAAATGTCAGTCAAGGTCAAAAGGTCATCTGAGGTCAAATTTTCAAAATTGTTCACAAAGTTGACCTGAGGTCATCCAAAGTCATTTTGAGGTCAAGGTCATAACTCATGAACCCATGACCCACAGGAATGGTCTATTAAACTTCAACCATAGAAAATGCTTGACCCTAGGGCAAGGACAGTCAAGGTCATAAGGTCATGCGGGGTCAAATTTCCTAAATGGTCAAATTGTACGACCTTTTTTTTCCATTATGATGGATGATAAAGTCAGCGATCAACAGAGTAGGCGGTACACAGGCGAGACTACTGGTTCGCGAACCATCTTGTTTTATTAATATTTCCAGTCAGGGAAAAGTCTGGGAATTTGATAAAAATGCTTCAAAATAAGGGAAAAGTCGGGGAATTTTGATCGGCCAAAATTTGAAAGCTGTCAATCAGAATCATTTTCCCCGGTGTGTCAGGTCTCTGTACGTACTTCTAGGATGATATGTGTAGTTGTAGGATTTGGATTTTTTTTTTTTGGTAAACAATTATTATCATAGAAATTTTGAAATGCTTGGAACTGTGTTATTCGACAATGCAAGAATTATGGTACCTAAAAATCCTATTGATATCAGTAAAGTACAGGCCCAGTAAACAAGATGGGTTTAGACTGGATCGGGCATCACAATTTATATCTAGAGACCCATATGAGTAGAGTCAGGCGCATGTCTAGATGAAGATCTCTTTCAGAGGAAAATATTTATGCTTACCAGATGAGTTGGTTTGGTCCTAGAAGAGCACTGAGCAGTTATTGTTTGCTTAAAAAGAAGATGTCAAGTCCTTCCCATCATGCCTTTCATCCAATTGGATTGTTTTGTACAGGTTGGCCTAAAGGTATTGGGCCAAGTAAAAAAAAATATATATATGTTTCTCGTACAGATTTTTGAAAAAACTGACGATGCGGGGCGTTTTTATTTATTATTTTTTATATTTGAAGATGGCCTTCATTTCAGATTTCCAGCAAGCCACAACAATACCTTCACTCTTGCAGAATGATACTGTGCATGAAGAAGACATTTTGTTGCAAAAAAAATAGTATATATACATAGTTTTATCAATGTGACATCAAGAGTATTTCATAATTCTGAAAACCTCGGGACTTTTTGTGCTTTTTGTTCATATTTTGTGAAAATAAAAAATAATAAAAAAATACATCCGGCGCCAAAAAATGATGTGGGCAGGGACGAGAAACATAAATATTTTTTTACTTTGCCTTAGTGATGAAACATAACACAATTAGCAGACTTCATCCCAATTTTGCCTTTCAGATGTTTTATAGCTAATAGCTTTCTTGAAAACCTGTACACAATTCCTATTTGAAGCAAGGCATGATGGGAAGTCCTGATATCTTTTGTTTTCTTATGACTCCATGTCCACCATTATAGATTTTCACCAAGACCAGGTATCAAATTTCTTCCTACACTCAACAATTTAAGAATTCTTACCATAACATTCTGTTTTATGGATTACTTGTTTTGGTTACACTTGTGCTGGCAGCATTAAGGTGCCTTGATGTCCATTTCTGTAAGTTGTTACAGGTTTTTCATAATTTTATCAAATTTTCTGTCTAGGTGTTTGGATCAAGAGTGAGAGTAGATTCCACCGCTAAAATAGCTGAACTAGAATTGGCAGAGAAGGAGAAGATGAAGGATAAGGTGGAGAAGATCCTCAAACATGATATCAATGTCTTCATTAACAGGTAAGATGTTTGGTCATATATAAAGGTCTCAGTTGTTCATAAGTGAGTGTTCTTGTCAATTTAGTGAAAGTGACATGACTCTTTATGCGATAACAGCATCAACAGGACTTTTTGTAAGTGTAAAATTGACTGACCATCAAGTAACTAGTCTTGTTTTATAAATCACCTGGTTGAGGATTTATTTTTTCTATCTGCTATCCATTGTAATGCCTTTACTACCAATTAGACAATAATAACTGTGCACCATCTTTTTTTGAGGTCATTGTGTGAATTCTGAGGTGATTGTTTTAGCGCAGCTCCCGAAGAAAAATACCGAGGTCCACAACAATCACTGACGAATTCACACAATGATCGAAAAATAGATGGTGCATAGTTATTATTGTCATAAATAACCGCTCTTTTGACATTTTTAATGCCTTTTATGTATATAATTCTATGAAGAAATACTTTATTAAACTTATTTATTACTTAGAAGTCTTAAAGGTCTGTCTACTTATCCCTATAAGATAATTTTGATCAGTCCAGGCATGACGATCGTCGTGTAATATGATAAATGCGCGTGTGTGGGGTGCATACGCGCGCTTGATGGGCGTTTTATGAGAAAACGCATTAAGCGCTAATGACATACGCGGGTCATTATAAGAAGTCATTGTTACCTGATATTGACCACGCAGTTGTTTGCGTAAAAGTAGAAATAATCTTATAAGATTGGATCGTGCTATTACGCAGGTTATTAATTCATAAGAAAGATGGTTTTAGACCTTTGTTGTCATAGGATGTCTATCAGACACCCAACTAAATATTTATCTTTCATCAAAAACATTCATACACGCTTAACCCTTTCCAGTCTGACCACTTCTTCCACCCCAAGCTGAGGGCATTATTTAACTCTAAATTGACTACTAAAGTAAATTCAAATTATCTTTAGAAATATAATTCAGTAAGATTTCAGCTTAATACATCTGTACGGTTTGAACTGTGCACATTGCCTGGGATAGTGGTTTTGAAGGTAAGAGGCAGAGAGGGTAATTCTGCTTCAGTTTTTTTAGGTTGTCTGGGGACATCTTAAGCCTGAGCTGACAGTAATTAAGGGTGTCTCCAAGACGCCCTATATGGCAGAAAAAGTTTAAGTGACAAAAAACACTCTTAAATAGTGTCTCAAGTTATGAGGGCATGTAAAAAACTTTTTAATAATGAAAAAGTGTTGTAGTTTTCCAGGCAGGTTGGATAGACATGATTAATGCTTGTTTTTTGCCATGACTTGGAATCCCAAGCAATATCATCTAATTATCATTTTTATCCCCCTGGCTTGAAAAGTAGAAGGGGGATTATGGCATAGTAGTGGATGTCTGCGTCGGCATTGTTGTTGTGAAAAGGGTTGACATTTGCCTCTAACTTCTGCATACTTTGATGGATTTCAATCAAACTTGGGTCATGGGTGCAGCCTGGGACCCCTCATTTGTGGGTTGAGGTCAAAGGTCACATACCAAGGTCAAAGGTCATATGAGGTCAAGTTGTAAAGTAAGCTGAAAATGCCAATTTGTCCTAATTTGAAAAGTTGAAGTCCGATTGGAACCAAACTTGGTTTACAGATTTCGTATAAGAAGCCTGATATGTTGATGAGGTCAGAGGTCACATACAAAGGTCAAAGGTCATATGAAGTCAAGTTGTAAAATAGGCTGAAAATGCAAATTTGGCCTAATTTGAAAAGTTGAAGTCCGATTGGGACCAAACTTGGTTTATTGATATAAAGTAAGAACCCTCATATTTTGATGAGGTCAAAGGTCACACACCAAGGTCAAAGGTCATGTGAGGTCAAATTTCCCTAAACTTGATATTTTTTTTCTGATCGTACGGCCAGGGGGATCGCGTGGTTCCGAGAACCATGATTTTTGATAAAGCCACTAAACATCTTTTTTAAACTTTCAGGCAACTTATCTACAACTACCCAGAGCAGCTCTTCGCCGATGTCGATGTCATGGCCATTGAGCATGCCGATTTTGAAGGAATCGAACGCTTGGCTCTCGTGACGGGTGGTGAAATTGTTTCAACTTTTGACAGACCAGATTTAGTGAAATTAGGACATTGTAAGCTGATTGAAGAAATTATGATTGGTAAGTTGTAAAGTTGATCTGTATGATAATTTATATGAAAAAGTTGAAGATTGTGTTGTTTACACTGTTTGTGTGTGTTTTGTTAGATGCTCTCAAAAACTTTGCTGAATATCTAAATTCAATGACAGATTTCTGCCATTTTATTTCATCTTCGGGAGAACATATTTTCTTGGGACACTTGTATGACGGACAAGTGCCGATGTACAAGCAACTCAGACATTGATGTTTTGGTCACAATTGAGGGATCTTTTGTGACGGATCAAAGATTGTGGATCTTATAATAATAAGAACTGGTTTCAGTTTTTGTGACTATTCAAAGTTTGGGGCAAATAATAGAATAGTGAGTCTTTTGTTGGTAGATCAGAAATAGGGAGTCTATGAGTGACAGCACATAAATAAACCATGGGGTCAATGGATTAAAGCAGGCTTAAAAATCAGGTCTTTTGGTAATACTTTGTATCTCATTGTATAGAGTTCTCCCTTCACCCCCACAAAAAATCAAGTCACCCCTTAAAACTGTACTGTTTTATAATGTATTTGCATCTGAATTGCTCTAAATACCTCATTATGATTTTCTGAACATTATTTTAAGACATAAATGTATAAGGAATGGATATAATTCTATAATTGTGAACATTGGATTATTTGTTTTCAACCTCTATTTCTGTTTTTTACAGGTGAAGACAAAATGATCCGTTTCTCCGGTGTCGAACTTGGCGAAGCTTGCTCTGTCGTCATCCGTGGTGCCACACAAATGATCATAGATGAGGTTGAGCGTTCTCTACATGACGCTCTCTGTGTGTTGACGCAAACTGTGAAAGAAACTCGTACTGTATATGGTGGAGGTAAGGAGACTGACCTTTATCACTCAGTTGATACAACAGGTCAATAGGGAAAAAGTATATTTCTGTATCGCATAAGATTTCATGAAAGTTCTATGTGATACAAAATTGTTCACTCTTTCAAGATTCTTTGATGATTTCTGAAGTTGAAGAGCACTAATAATTTTTTTTACAACCTATTCATTCACTCACTCAATTGATTATTGACTAATCCAATAATTGCCCATTGTTATGATTCGTCTAATCTTTTGGGGGGTTTATACAAGACAATAAGATGGTATTTTACACCTCCTTATCTGTATTGATCTGAATAGACGACTGTCTTATGATTGTTTTCAATTTGTAAACAAAACCACCTAGTTGTATAGGCTCCAATTGGGCATGACACCGTGCCTGCCGCCTGCCAAAGAGTTAAGGTGATTCGAAAAATTTGTATCATACAGCTCTTTTACCAGTCCAACTTGTATCGCCTTCGGCATGTATATTTGTATAACAAAGCGTATGCAGTTTGCATGCGAAACGAGCTACAACAGGTTGTAGTAGGCTAGTAGACAAGAATTCAGAGCGTGTGGAGTGATTAAAATGCACTATGCACTTGTATCGTTCAATGTAGCAGAAAACATTTACTGCAGATGATTCTGTTGTTCTCTAAAGCTAGGATTCCTTTTATCCGTTTGCGATGCGGATGCGGTGCTATTTGCACTGTAAGGGTACTCGTAGTGGTATAATTTATAGCACACGATTGAATGGAGATGAATGGTATCAGGTTGAAAGCTGAGATTCAATTTTGTCCGTCCGGTTTTAATGCGTTTTCATATTAGCATCTTCTCTAATTGAAAAGTTTTCGCATGACCAAAGCGCATTCAAAACGGACGAATTCCTCCAGGGACCGATTCAAATAAACGCATGGGTTTCCGGATTGGATAAAAGGAATCACTCTCGTTGAAAACCATTATATCGATTCATAACACCGCATGCGGAATCGCATTGAAAACGAACGGTCAAAATTGAATCTCAGCTTCAACTTAATCCTATTCAATCATATGCTTTAAATTATGCTACTACTAGTACCCTTACAGTGCAAAACGCACCGCATCCGCATCGCAAATGGATAAAAGTCAGTAAAAGTTAAAAAAAATTAAACATCTTGATCTTTTCATAACATGGATGGAGACCCTATTACCATCATTGTTGAAATCATATTTTAGGACAATGTGCACATGTGATGGTTGTTGCAGATGATATCAATTTTGTTTATCATTTCACCAGTTACAGCATTTTCTTAACTTTAAAATGACAGCTTACATGTTGAAATTGATCAAATTTTACAACAGAAAACCTGCTGGGAATTTGTATTATTTCCTTTATTTTTTGCTCCCTATTTTCACCAGTTTCTTGAAAAGTGTTTTGTTGCAAAGTGTGCCTTTTTAGCGTGGGACAACACATATCTCTAATTTTTCACAAGCACAGAACATAGAATTAATTCTTTTATCCATTAATTTAGTTTATTTTCCATATCAAAACATCAAAGTACTAAAGGAGCTCGGTCCGATTCAAAATTTAGTTTCCAATGTTATATGAAGGATGATCACTCAAGAGGTCTAAATTTCAAAGTTCAGCTGAATTGGTCAAACAGTTTTGATTTATGGGCATTTTAGTATTTCACTGCATCCTATACATTACTGCGTAGAATTACTTATGGTTACCATAATTAGACACTTTTTCATACATATCAACAAAAGGAATAAATCTCTACTTTATAATTGTTTTTCTCCAGGTTGTTCAGAGATGTTAATGGCTAACGCCGTGTCACAGCTTGCTATGCGTACGCCAGGGAAAGAGTCTCTTGCTATAGAAGCTTTTGCTAAAGCTCTCAGAACAGTAAGTAATCCATTCATTAGTCCTTAGAAGACACACATTGCCTTGTGGTATAGGTTCTACATTGCCAAATGCCTTTCCTATACTTTGATCAACACCAAATAGGCGGGCATCTTCACATTGTGAATTGATACAGATGAGTGCGTGCGTAGCTGGACACAGTACAACTGCAGGACACGCAGCGCGCTGTTCATGTTAGACTCGCGCATCAGTATCTACGGCGCCCGTGTTACTGGGATTATGTTTACTTGCGGATGAAGAAAGCCTCATAATTCCTGCCTATTTAGTGTTGATCAAAGTATATAAGGTTTCTGTCGAGACGTTTTTTTCATGTCGACATGTCGCAATAATTTGTAGTCAACGTCGACATAATGTCGACATAAAAGTGATATCAAAGAGTTCGTTTTTGTGGGAAAAAGAATATTGTTTGGATAAGCTTAATGACCCGTTTTAGACGTATAGACTTACCTATAATATAGTAATGTGCTAGTTCCTTCTGCGTACGACAATATGGATGATATAAAACTTATATTTTGTAACTTTTTTGTGAACCATCGTAATAACTTTAAAAACGGTTGCAAATGACGAAAAATTAATAAGTATTAAATTATTTATGCAACACTTTAAAGCTCAACTACTAATAAAGAGCCATGAGTTTTTATCAAATTTTGCTTGCCTAGTTTTGTCGAAAAAATAAGATTTCATGTCGTCATGTCGAGATATGCTTTATTTCGACATAAGGCATGTCGACAGAAACCTTTCTTTCCTATCCTTTAATATGATAAAATGGTCATTTTTGAAGGTGTTTCTCATATTTAGAATTCTTATATAGATGAATAAACGGGCATTATGGGGTGAAAGTACAACATGTATACTACAAATAGTCAGAAATTTCAGCTCAGCATATAGTATTACCAGGAAAGTTTTCACTTTTAGAAATGCTGAATTTAGGAATGTCATTACCGCCCAGCTTTCCCAAGTATGAATGGCAAAAAAAATCTGGCGAAGTAATTTCTGACATTTATCAATGAAAGAAGACACTCTAATTTAACGATGCAATATGAAATATTTTTTTGTTACACATCATAACTCAATTTTCAGCTTTTTAGAGTAGGTTCTCTGGATGCTCCACAAGCAAATAGTTCCCATTTCCGTCACAACCTGTTTCCTGGTAGTTATTTAGTGGTGTCGAACCTATAGGTCCTAATCATGGGATATTTAGAGTTGTGGGTTCACATCTGGTGGGTGGTATGTGTGGTGTCCCTGAGTAATATAACTACTCTCATGTACCAATAAATATATAGGTATTGCAGGGGTGTGATCAGCTTTTAAGCTGATTTCAGCTTTTTTTAATGCCTTCAAAGGAGGAGTACCAATTTGAGCTTGTTCTTTTATTTTCAGCCTGTTTTTGGCATTTTGTCAGTATTTTCAGCTTTTTCAGCTATTTTGTAAAATTGCAGGTGACTGACTCTCACATTCCTGGTATTGGCATTCTTTAATGCTGGGGAGGTAACAGATTCACGGGGAATGAGGTGTAGCTGAAAAAGTATACTTTAGGTCACATCAAAAACTATACCCTAAACCCTAACCCTAAAACTAACCCTAACCCTAACCCCAAATTAAACCTAACCCTAACACTTGCCCTAAACCCTAACCCTAAAATTCTGGATGGGACCTAAAGTATACTTGGTCCGGTGTAGCGATCCCATCACTGCAAATTTAACTGAAAGTTAACTCTGGTTCCATCACGATAAAATAGTGTTGTCTAAATATGGCATGCTACATTTTTCACTCCAAGTGAAAATACATGTTAAGGGCATAATTTGACAAAATCAACTTTTTTCAAGATTCACATGGTTGCATTCTTGAAAACATCTACAAAGTCTGATTTAAAAAATGAGGGGAAATGTAAATTTTCAAACTACCATAAACATAAAAAATACACGGTTTACTGATTTTTTTATGTGTAAATATAACAACATGATATGCCATCGTTTCTTGTCCCGACAGCTCCCTACAATTATCGCAGACAATGCCGGTTATGATAGTGCAGAGCTCATTGCAGAGTTGAGGGCACATCACACTGAAGGGAGGAGTAAAATGGGACTCGGTAAGTAAGGGGTCTATAAAGGAAAATACACTCCCTGTCAAAAGTGTTTGCGCACAAAACCTTTAACCAACCATATCTCGAGAACCGTTCATCATTTGCGCCATATTTTTTCGGATTTATATTTCACATATATATATCTAAGAAACTCAACAAGAATTGCATTTACCGCACTTGAAAATATGGCATGCTAAACATATTGTGCACTTTCTTCTGCACATAATAAACAGAGTTTAAATACATAACTGCACATTTGTTGGAAAACTTATTACCTGAAAATGCTCTTTACGGCTACATGGTTAAAACGAGCATTGAATAATGAACAACATAGGTATATATCAAAAAGTGGGTGTGGTGTGTTTGTATATGATCCAGGAAATCTGCCATTTTTATGGTTATGGAAGATCGAATATCAGAGGAAACATAAATTACTTATATTGGATACATTAAGCACCTATAAAAAACTTAGAAATAGAAATTTTTTTCATTCTTGGTTGTTAATATAATAATTACGTTTTTGCCCGTATTTAAGGGTACGCAAACACTTTTGATCGGTAGTCATCTTTGAAGGCAAAGGTATCTTAATAAATATAATTGCTTCTTAAAACATTCATAAACCAGAAAGTTCAAATATTTGTTAGTAAATGTTAAAGAACTCTTGCAGACCACAAAAATATACAAAGATAAAAAATCATGAGAATGTTCAGGTTTTTACCTGAATTCAGGTTTTATCCTCTTCAAAAATATATATATTTCGTTGAATTTCAGCCTATTTTTGCTCTTTTGTCATCATTTTCAGTTTTTTTTTTATGGATGTGTGTTCTCATGCCTGTATACATAGCTACCATTCTCTCGGGAAAAATTGTCATGGACAAATACTTTTAGACCTTCTTTCCACTTCAAGATATTCTTGTGAAAATTTCCTTAATCAATATCTTCCATTTCGTTCACAGACATGAATGAAGGAGAAACTGGAGACATGGATAATCTAGGCATTGTTGAATCATTCAAGGTCAAGCGCCAAGTACTTACTAGTGCACATGAAGCAGCCGAGATGATCATGCGTGTAGACGACATTATCAAAGCAGCACCGAGGTAGGTTGTTAAATCTAGGCATTGTTGAATCATTCAAGGTCAAGCGCCAAGTACTGACTAGTGCACATGAAGCAGCCGAGATGATCATGCGTGTAGACGACATTATCAAAGCAGCACCGAGGTAGGTTCTTAGATCTAGGTAGCACGGAATCCTGTAAAGCCATGTGCACGCTAAAACGGTGAAGATAAAGCAGACTGCAAACTGCGTGCTACACTAAAGGAATCTTTGTTATGGAAAACTGCACCCACCAGTACTGGCACCCACCATTCTTAACAAGCAGCCTGCAGTCAACCATTGCACTGTTCTTGACCAAGGCAGCCACTCATGCATGAAACCGAGTTATGCATTAGCCTTTTTTGGCCAGCAGTCTCATTTTAAAATAACAATCAGGCCCATGCAAGACATTGTTGAGAAGCCCTGCCCTACTGTACACACTACTTGCAAGACACTTTGATTCTTTTAAATTTCTCAACTTACATTAATTTTGTTTTTATTTTTTACAGGAGACGAGGAAATGACCAGTGCATGTGATGATGATGCAACCTTTAACCCTCTAGTCAAATATGTGTCGTACTATTTATCAACCAAACAGTCGTCAGTTAAACAGCTCGACAGAGTTAGTTCCATGTTTGTAAAAGTGAATGAACTTTGACACCAAGTATTTGGGTCGATTTATATGTCCATTATTCTTACATCGCATTTCTTTTCATGGATTAAGCTACAGTATTTTCTTCATGGTTTGTCAAAGTCTTGGACTTATTAACCGTTCATAACATATGCAGGGTCAATTTTCAAAACTGCTAGAAAAACATAGCCTAGGAGAGGCGTAATATGCGTAAATTAACTTTCGCAAACAAAATATTGGTGTCATTTCCCTTTTCTGGATTTGGAAACAAATCTTGCAATTTTGTGATCATTTGTTTGCATATTCACAAAATCTGAATGGTCACTTTTGAAATACACAGGAAAGAAATGTGTAAGCAGTAAATGAACTTTTCCATTAATGCATCCATTTGTATAAATAAACTAAAGGTTAAAATTTCCTTTCATGGATAATTTTAATAGAATGTTTTTGCATATCATTATAAGCTGTCTGGAAGTTATTCAGTATCGGGATGGACCATATCACTATGTTGTGAGCAGGTTCCATCACAGGTCCCATGTGCACAGCATAGTGATATAATCGATCACTCTGACCGGGTGCTTGACAGATTGCACTATTGAATAATGAGAAAGTAGTCTGTTCTTCCAGGCTCAACATCTCATAATTGAAATGCTATAAGTAGTAAGTAATGTGGAATTGTCCATTATTATTTTTTTTGTATTTTTTTACATCTTTAAAGTGTGTTTATGTGAAGCTGTTACAATGTCAACCGGTAACTAATATCATTGTTTGAAGCACAACTTTGAATAGGGCCAGACGTTCATTTTCAGGGCCTTATAGCAAGGACACAAAAGCCACAAGGGACTTAAACAATTAATTTAAAAAAAAATTATCAAGACACCAAGAACAAGTCTTTAGGGCATGAAAAATCAAAACTTCAGTCGCTCGCCCTGTAAATTTGTTATTATTCATGAAAAAATCAGATCTGATAAATATCTTATAAAGATAGATATCTGATGAATTAAAAACTCTCTATATCAAAGTTTTAATAAAGATTTTCGTTGTTGAAAGGTATTCAGATATGCTGGAGTTGTTCATCACACTCTGCATCTGAAGCGTCGGCGTATTTATATCGCGGATAGCCTACGCTATCCTGCCCGGAGGCTAGACTGCGTAGACCCGTGAGCTAGCTGCCCGACTGACCCGTAGGACGCGGGCTACCTACTCCCTACGAACCGTATTGCCCATATTACCGCCGTAGCTGTAGTACTAAATATTGTGGACGTATGGATGCATCATTGTTGATTTGCGATGAACAACTCCACAGCATGTTTTGAATACCTAATTGTAAGAGTGCAAAAATAATATGCTTATGGAAAAGTCCCTTATCTACAAGGAACTTGGATGGAATATGTATTTGATGTCAAAATAAAATCGCAATTGTGTGTTGTGCTGTGTTCACCACTAAGTGATGACTTCTGTGTGATTATTTCCTTGACCTATCAACTTTACAAATCGTCATGTGAGTGCAAGAAAGTTGTATATGCAATAGCTGCTATTTTTCATAAATTTGCATTGCACACTGTATAATGTCCCGCCTTTGGTCACTGGCTCTTGAAATGTTTTTTCAGGTGACGGTAATGTTGTTATCGATTGTCGAAAGTGTCACTTGTCGTAAGTTTCTCAGACTAACGACATGTTGTTACTCGCAATTAGAGAATTGAAACACACACAAAACATGATGAGGAATACATGCTTAGAAAAAAATGTGTAAATTACCCTGTCTGGGAAACTGTTATAGTCTCATCTATAGTCGAAGATGTATAGTCAAGGATTTTTTTTTCACCTTTTTGTGACCAAATGTAAAATATATATTTATATACAGTGAAACCTCGTTAACACAAAATCTGTTCAAACAAAAACCCCGATAACACAAAATGTTTGTTGGGTCCGAAGTATTGATTTCCTATGTGAAATCAGTTGGATAACACAAAATCCTGATAACCCAAACTAAACTCTTTCGCCCCAGTAATTTTGTGTTAACGAGGTTCCACTGTATAACATATGGCAGCCATTGCAGTAAATTTAGTAGCATCTGTGCATTATTGTTGCAAATTGAGTTGCGTCTATGCTATCGAACACATTTACAATTGCGTTATGAAATCAGTGAACACTTGCATTATCTGTTTGGTTATCGACCGCTGGTTGTTATGTGACCATAATTTAAGCCATTGTTGACAAACCACAAGGTTGTACACTCCCGCTCTAAAGTTTTTCTGCACAATAAAAAACATTCAAAAACCTCGTTTTTTATATTAAACATCCTAGAATCATCAAAGATTCATACTAGTATAGGTAACTTATCTATTCAATATGAATAAATCGATGTTTCTAACAGGGGTGTGATTGGGGTTTTGGAAAAAATCCTGGCTCAGTGGAAAATCCTGAAAAACAACACTAAACTGGATGAAAATACCTTAAATCGAGCTGAAAACAAATAAAATTGCTGAAATTTTGAACCAAAAAATCCTGAAATCTATACCAAAAATCCTGAAATCAGGAAAAATCCTTAAGAATCACACCCTTATTTTAATATTTGATCTTCCATTGCTCTAAAAATGGCCGATTTCATGGACCATAATTATACAAATACACCACAAGTACAAATCTCATTACTCAATTTTTCATAACCTCATTATTACCTTGTAACAGGATAGAATATTTTCAGGTTGTAAGATTTAAAACAAATGTTCAGAAATGTACACTCCCGGTCAAAAGTCTTTGCGCACCTGTAACATCAGACATAATAGCCTTGATTATATCAAATTATACAATATTTTCGTTAAAATCT
>JXSR01S022614.1:56711-68557 GCA_000969725.1 Ophiothrix spiculata
TCAATGTGTGTAGTTATTGTTAGTAAACAATGATAATTCCATAGTAAATGGAGGGCCATGCATCCATTACATGTACTTGCAGGACCTTGGAATTTTTCATCACTTAAAATGTATGTCAGTAGCTATAGTACCGTCTTTAAAAAATTGTATCTCTGTGATTGTCAGAGCTCAAGAAGACAATAAGTATTAACATGTTTCCTTGACTTTACTTGTTTAAGCAAATTATGTTTCGTGTTGCCCCTGTAATACTTCAGCAGGTTTTAACCTGCTGGATTGGTCAAAGAGACAGACGACTCAGGATGGTTTTGAAGGCCATGTCCCACGCATGTGATAAGTTATGTGACAGTCCTCTCTTTTTGTTCAATTATGGATTTTCCACACGTTCCCAAATTGCCTTAATAATTCCTCTACGGTGCCACTGTTCATTGTCCAAGATGATGGAGTCTTGAAAGTTAACAGGGTGTCCAGTGTCTTTACATACACAGCAGAGTTTTGCAGGGGCAACACGAAGCGTAGCTTGATAAAACAAGTAAGTCCAGTAAACAGATTTAGTCTTTTACTCATGTTTACTACTACTGGTTGACTGAGAACATTCACATATACAATCAGAATCATGTTATTAGTTCATCAATATACTAGGTATAATAGTAGCATATAATTTTTTAGCTCAAATTCATGTTTCTTTGGTGACTGTGATTGATTGAGTTTGCTTATGTCTATTTTTGTGTTCTTGTACTAAGTCCTCGTACTACTTGAATACTGCTTTGTACACGTTAGTAAAAGTCAGCCATGAATAATACCTGTATTGTTTCATATTTCTGATATTTTTATATTGATTTACTTCAATTTATCTCAGAATTCGTATGAATATCATCATGGTATATCTACATATCATTATATGGTATTTTCATTTTTAGATTATTCCCATCTTAGCCAAATAAATATATCCAACTTCATCTGGGAGAAGATTAAGATAGAGTAATGAATATAATTCATTTCAGTTCAGTTCAGTTTATTCTGTTTTATTTTCCATATCAATATTTAGCAATGACAATACATAAAACAAACAAATCAAAGTTTTTAAAATTTTGGTGCCAAAATATTTCTCATATTTTTCTCATAATCTATGTAAAATTTGACGGCTGAAACATGTTTTTTGTTTTGGAAATATTGACGAAAATGTGCAAATTATGGAACCCCAGTGTGTTCAGTAGCATTGTTTTTTTGGTATTTTGTTTATATTTTTTCAGATAGGACCATAAGTATACTTTTCTGTATTTTGTTTATATTGTACATTTTTCTCATCTCACTTTTGTCATTGATGTAGTTGATTAGATCCTGAATTATGAGTAATAAATGCTAGGCCTACAATATCACCATCTGGTAGTTGTACATATATTGGTACAACACACACCTAATCAGTACCTGATTATTATGGTATTCAACAATAAATATGGCAATAACAAAAAAGGGTGTTCACTATTTTGAAAGTGATCCATATTCAGTATTGCAATTTCTGCCCAACAGAGCAAAACGCAGTATGTGTATATCGTCTATATTGCAAGCTACTTCATTTTCTCTTGGAGAAATCCTGCACAAATGAGCAGACAATCAATTCTCTTTCATAACTAAAGGCAGTATCTACTGCCCCAAGCATGTGTAAATACAACTTTCTAGCATGAATTCCAGTGAAATTTCATGCTAATAGGATGTATCTACTATGTTTTATAAATGCTCATACTGCATTTTTACTTTATGGGGCATAGTTCAGGTGTACGTTTACATTGTTTTTTGTTTTGTTTTACAGGCAGCAGATGGCAAAGCTAAGGGCAAGGATGGAGGAGGCAAGCGCCCAAGAAGCAAATCTCCAGCAAAGGGCAAAGGCAAAAATAAGTCTCCAGAAATACCATCCCCCAAGAAGGGAACACAGCTCAAGAAACGGGGAGAAGAGGATCAAGATACAAAATTCATTGGTGAGAAACATTTAAGAATTACATTCCCTAAGAATGCCAAGTATACTTTGATCAACACCAAATAGACGGGAATTGAGATTTTTCTTCATCCGCAAGTAAACATAATTCACCTGTGCCATAGATACTTAATGCGTTAGTTACATGAACATCACGCGCTGCGTCTCCTGCATTTGTGCTGTGGTCAGCTACGCACACGCTTATCCGTATCAATTCTCAATGTGAAGAGGCCTGCCTGTTTTGTTTTGATCGAATTATAGGAGTTCTGAAGAATAAGTAATTATTGTTTCATCAAATGAATGTGCGTTTACTTGTTCCAATTTCTAGAAGGAATATATATCTTATACTCTCATAAAGACTGGTCTCAATACAGCAATATTTTGAGTGGTAGAGTTGTGATTATAACTAATGAGCTTAATGGGTCCATTTGTCACTGACGATTGGCAAAGTGTACTTGGGGCACCAATAACTATTACGACAAATAGGACTAGATTTATTTCTACAAGAGTTTCGTCATCAAGGTATCTGTATTTGCTCAAGAGAAACATCAGGCAAAAAAAAATTGACTTGATTTTAAATTGACAGATTTGATAGTCGATATGGCGTGTCTAATGTGAAATCAATAAATTTTGGTTGCAAATGTTTGATTCTTCAAAGTTTGGATTTTTCCAATTTGACAAAATTTATAAGTATGTATTGTGTAATTCTATTATCAGATGATGAACCCAATGATGGTCCACAGCATTTCATCATGATCCAATGATTAAAGCAGCTCCTCTGCTAATCCTCCTCGGTGAGATTGCCTTCTACCCAGACTCATTACAAGCGTATAATCTGAGAATTATTATCACTATGGGGGATTTTAACATAAATATTTTTATTTTGTCAGATGATGAGCCCGATGATGGTCCCCAGCATTACATCATAATCCAAGGCTTTGACCAAGCTCCTCTGCTAATCCTCCTGGGTGAGATTGGTATCTATCCAGACTCAATCATCCGGGTACAATCTGAAGATTATTGTCGTTTTGAGAAAAAGACGGATGAAGAGGAAGAAGAGGAGGAGGACGAGAAGCCACCAGAAGGTAAGATTTCAAAATACTTTGTTCTCTAGGCTGGTAAAATTGAGGAGAATTTGTCCGGGGTGGGAGTGCTCAAAGAAAAAAGGACCTTAAAATCGGACCCTAAATGTCATATTCATGTACAGCAAATTCCAACCCTTAATGGCGTAAAATATTCCAAATCATACCCTAAAATTCACCCCAAAATGGCGTCATGGACATCTGACCCATTAATTGCATAACATACTGAAATGGACCCTCAACAGCATAACACACTATTTAATGCCATAAAAAAACATTAAAGCAATACTATAAGATTTTGATCAGAAATGATTTTGAGTAAAATCATCCTAAACTGAAGGAATGTGTAAATTCATTACCCTGAAAAACACCCATTTTTCTAAAGACGTTGTCTACACCAGGGGTTCTCAACTAGTTCTTACAATGTGCCACATAAATGAGAAATTTGTAAACTAAAGGGCTACATGCCTCAATTTTTCAGTGTATTAATTTCTAATGTATTTCTTTGTTTTTGAAGAGAGTAAAAGCACCAATCTGTAACAGTCAAAAGCGCTCAATTTGTCATACGTGCGCCGTTAATTGAGAATATAATTATGTTCTACACCATCGGGCCAAAATCCAACCCTTTTTTGTCATTTTTCTGACAAGCATGCATACCAAGCAATGTGCTCAGCGGTCCCCTGGGGAATTTGCTTTCTCTACATGCATTCATATTTAAAAACTGTGCTTTCCGTACTCTATTTTGAAGAGTGTTATTTATCTTGAGCGCTAACTTATGAAACGATCAATATATTAGTGAATTAGCTTTGAAGAGGGCACTTGCTGCTAGAGCATTGTAAGCTTATATACCTCTGCAATTTGGATGCCTCTAGACAAAGACTAAATTCTGCTTACAACCAAAAGAAAAGTATATTATGTGATGATGTTTACTCTTCCAGATATATTACACCAATTTTTGGATATTTCCAAGAATCTGAATGGAATTTTGCAAAAATATATGCCAGTATGAGCAAATAAATCAAGAGGATGAAAAATATTCATCTGTTAATGTTTAAAATGTTATTTTGTGCCCCATAATTTATTATTTCGGAACTTAATGTTGTTACAAATTGTTTTGTATTTTGCAGTTGTTGCAGCAGAGAAAGAGAAGCATGAGAAAGACGTTGCAGACTTGGAGAAGTTTTGGAAACAGCATGAACCCTTCCTCAATAAAGCAGCCAAGGGGTCTAGGCTGCACCATGTAGCAAGGCTGACATACACAGTCAAAGATAACATCATCCCCGATGACCTACAAGATAATGAGAAGAGGGTAAGTCAGCATTAGTAATTTGCACTCTATATATCATGTAAATGAGGCTATTCTTTATGGCAAGCAAGATGTGACATAAATGTGCAATTTTGACGTGATGCCTTTCAAACTAAACAGCATAGCTGACCATCAGACTTAAAAAGTTGTCGAGACTGCATGACTAAAGCTCACAGTGAACAATATTATTGCTGTGAGGTAAGATTTAACTCAATTCATAAAAATGCCTGTCAATTTTCCATGACATATTCATTTTAAAGCATTCGCTATATTAGCGAACACATCATACATGCAGGACATTAACAGAAATCATTGTTATTTACGTACTTGATAATGACCACATAGTTATTTGATTAAAAGTCCATGTAATTCACGTCAGATTGGATCTGGCTTTTACACAGGTTATTATAATTGAACAATCTATAACTGCAGTCAAGGAGTCAAGTTAACTCAAACAGTAAGGCACTCGCTTGCGGTGCAGAAGGTCCCGAGTTAGAACCCTGTTGGTGCCAAAAGTTGAGTGTACTTGAAAATCCCTTGGACAAGGAACTAACTGCTAACTGTCTTGTGGAAACCTGAACGAAAGTCGGGGAGCTGATCCGGGCAGTGATGGTGCATTTGTGGGCTGATCAAGGTTCAGCGTCCCAAGAGGTTGCCGCAGAACCTGAAATGATGGTTGATGTGGAATGGAGCTTACTTGGGCCGTAGTGGTCAGCGACCACCTGTAAAGTGTGCAGAGGCGGTAGGTGGCTGGGTATGTAAGTAAGTAGGTAGGTGGGTGGGTGGGTGGTTAACTAATTGTGCAACTTTCCTTTGTTATAGACGGACTATGGCACAGCACTGTTTGAAGATGTTGCATGTATGATGTATGACCTGTTAGATGCCAAGCGCCAATATCAACACTACCTGGATAACATGAAATTGATTCAGGTTCCGATGGTTGGTCAGCTCCCGCCTTCTGCAGGTATGTATATGAGTGCATGTGAGTTGGGATGCAAGATGTTACTTGCATGATGTAGGATTTGTTAGATGCTAAGCGCCAATTAAGGTTTCTGTCAACATGCCTTATGTCAACAAATATGTCGACATAAAGCATATGTCGACATGAAATCACATTTGCGACATGTCGACAAAACTAGGAAAGTAAAATTTCATAAAAACTTGATATATTTACGACTGTTTATTAGCAGTTGAGCTTTAAAGTGTTGCATAAATAATTGAATAAATCTTGGATACTTATTCATTGCTGGTCTTTTACACCCATTTTTAAAGTTATTACGATGGTTCACAACAAAAAAGTTACAAAATATCAATTTTATATCATCCATGTTATCAAACGCAGAAAGAACTAGCGCATTACTACATTAAAGGTAAGTCTACGTCTAAACGGGTTACTAAGCTTAGGTGAACAATTTCGTTTTTTCCTGAAAAACCCACCTGTTTGATTTCAACTTTATGTCGACATTATGTCGATGTCGACAACAAATTATTGCGACATGTCGACATGAACAAACAGTCTCGACAGAAACCTTAGCGCCAACATCAACATTACCTGGACAACATGATACTCCGATGGTTGGTCAGCACCGTCTACAGGTTTGTATATGTGTGGGCACATATGGGCTTGGGGCACAAGTTTGATAACATGACATTGATTCCAGCCCCTCTGATTGGCCCACATCAGCCTCCTGCAGGATTTGTAGATATGTGGGCACATCATCAATCATTAGTATCATTTGACTGCAGAGCAGGCGACTACAAGCACTGCGATAATTTGCTAATGCAACGATGTTGGTTGACTGTAGATAATAGAAATCATCAGCCCCCATGAGGTTCTGTATATAGGATGTGTGTAACTTGTCCTCTGGTGGCCAGATCTTCTCTTACCGTGACTTGGTTCAAACAGGGCATATCGTCTAAAATTGTTTTTTGGCTGGCAACCCCTTAAATTTTGACCAATTTCTTTAAAAAAAAGTGTCAAATTGTTCAGGAACACAAGCTACATCTTATAAGCTTTTAGTCTCATTAATCTGAAACATTGTCAATTTTCACCTATAACCCCCCACTAATAGCTACTAATTATACCACCTTAGTATTGTTGTAGAAGACCTTGATTGCCTGGACTATGACTTTTGGAATACCGTAATGACGAATGATTGCAAACATGACGCTCTTTTTGATGGAATCCCTACTTGAAGTCAATAAATGTAACAGCTGGTAATTCCCAAATGCTTCAATGATCCTTCATAGGATGTGTATTTGTTTTGAGCATGAGCAAAGGAAAAAAGCAAGTTTGGTTGTTTACTTGATTCACTGTTTCATTCTACCAATCACTTTTTTTAGACAGACAATGCAGTATTTTGAATTATTCTGCCCTATGTCAGCTTATGTTCTTGTATTTTGGTAATGCTAACCCCCAGGTGTGTTCATGCAGCACAGAAATTCTAAAGGTTACAATTTGAATCACACAAGTGCTTTGATTTTGTATAATGGACAATGAAAATTAGTGCCTAAGTAATTGCTTGATTGGCATAACATAAAAAATGATAGGGTAGGTAGGTCGGATCCTTTCTTTCCCCTTTTTTTTGCCTTTGGCTTTGAAATTGCACTATACATATATAGAAACATAACCACAGGACACACAGAGTAATTGAGGAACAACATTTTATGTTCCCATCTATCATTTTGATAACAATCTGGACTTTTAAGCTGCCTGGGTGTGAAAAATACATTGCTGAATTTTACCAGTTTTATCATATACACATGAAAAATAAAAATAGGGTCGGTTGGATTATGCGCAGCAAACATTTTTGTAGGCCTTATTTAAATTTTGAATGTTGAAATCCAGAAAATTGTGTACAAAAATAGGAAATTAATTGAATAAACTAAAGCACTTTCACTATCTTATATCTTTCAGTTGCAGATGCCCAGTCAACAGTCTCTGTAACAGGTGGACAAGCACCGCCTGCCACTGATGTATTAGGGGAAGGCAAAGTGCAGACAGCAGAGGTGGATTTAAGGTACTACACTGAGATGATGGACTGCATTCCGCATGAGAGCGTCAGTGTACCACTCATCATGAATTGCATGCTTGAACAGGTAAGTCTCTACCACAGACAGAGGTGCTCACTACAAACATACTATCTATATAAAGTGAATGCAAGATGTCATGATTCAGAGGTGGATGAAAGCATTAATGTCACTCAGGATTAATTGCTGGAACTGTACCTGTCACAGGCAGAGTTAGTGGTAACTACACACATATTGGGGCAAACTGCACAAGAGCTAGGAATGTCCATGTAGATTCCTGCGATGTACATCCATGTACATTCAACTCGATACGTACGTACACCTTACACACTGCATGTGCACGCATGTTGACATTTGACTTGGTAGTACACGCACGTGTAACGTGCAAAGATATGCGCAGTTGAATCCACACCTGGTTGAAGCGTCATCATGTAGACACAATCTCAACTCCTGGAATATACATGGAGCTCTCATGTAATAAGTTTTTCAGCATGTCCCTGATTTGGTTTTGTTTGAGTAGTTGTGCTGTGAATTATTTCTTTACAATGTAACTTTATCATTGTATTCTAGTGATGGACATTAAACAGGCCTTATAATGCCTTCCGGTCCTTTCTTCCAAAAGGGTTTTGTTGCTGATTTTTGTTGTTGTTATTTTGATGTATTTTTATGGAAATAAAAAATCTGAATCTGAATCTGAATCTTTATTTAAAAGGAGGGCGTATCAAGGTTTACTAAACCCTTAGATTTTTTGTAGGACCTGTAACGATGCTAGGAGTGGTATAATAGCGCATAGGAGCTGCTTTAAACTTTAACCAGTGGCTGACTCCGGTTCCAGACAGTTACCATTGTTCAGAATAATTGCAACTTTCCATAAATGGCATTTCCATCTTGTGGTTTAAATTTTGATGTGCTCCCTTGGGCCGCGGATGTTAGCAAACATCTCTACAGTGTGCTGATGCCTTTTAGAATTGCAGGTCAAGGAGACATGTTTTTTTAAATGTTATTTACGCCCTTCAGCCTGAGCTGCTAGTCGGCTATTTGTATACAGTGAATAAATGAATAAATTAGGTATTCAAACACGCCACAGAGTTGTTCATCGCGAATCAACAACGATGCATCCATGCGTCTGCGTATTTTTATCGCGCGAGGGTGGCTTTAGCCACCCGAGCGTGATAAAAATACGCAGACGCATCGGATGCAGAGTTGTTGATTCGCGATGAACAACTCTGTGGCGTATTTGAATACCTTTCAACAACGAAAATCTTCCTGAAAACGTATAAATTAAATTCTAAATGTTTTCAATTTAACAGATAGACCTACTTTTCTTCATAAAAAACACTTAGCATATCTGAAGCAAAGTGCTAATTTGTGAATATTTGCTGCTTTGACTTTTATCATTTTTCCCAAGCACCGGGCTTTTGCACATACTAGGCCTATAAGTGATCGACGCGCGATAATCAGTGTGACAAATTTGGTGTACTGCGTAAACGCACTTCAGTAAACGCCGTGCCGTGCGTGACGCGCTTATTTGAATATCAACTGTGGATTCATCACAAATCAACAACGGTACGCGCCTGTATAAAGAGATACAGTGAGTTGTTGAATAAAAAATATAGTGCACTAAAATTCTCCTGTATCTTGTTATTACCAGATTGTTTCAACAGAGGAAGAGAGACTTCCACCAAGCGAGAAAGCTGCCACCCCAAGAGATGACGGTTTAGAGTATAGCCTGGCAATGCATGTTGAGAAGATGGTCTCAAAACTTAACACCTCCAACAGTTTATCAGGGGTAAGTAACTATCACTCCTCATATCACGGTGATGATCTTAACGGTTTCCCTATAGAAAGTCTTAAGCTTACAGAATATATTTTAAAATTGGCAGGTTAAACGTAGAATATTATATCCCAAATAAAATAACTTGGACAGTGAAACTAAAATACTGGATAGTGAAACCAAAATACAGGGTGGGATATACATTAAGCAGCATTAATGGCGCCTGCACTCTGGAGTTTGTTTACACTCTCCAACGATTTCTGTTTAGCCTATTAAGTCAAAACAAGTTGTTGATTTGCCCTCAGCGGCCGACCCTATATATAGTCCCAAAAAAAGTTTGACAAAGCACCCAATTTTGCTCAGATTAAGTATTAAAAAATATTTTGAAAATAGTGGAAAATACACTGAAATTTTGCATATTGGGTACTTTAAAAAAAAATATATATTTTCTGACCGACCGACTCAATTTTTCAAAATTTTCCACTTAAGGCTGGGGTAGACCTTCTAAATCAACTTCTAAAAATGTATACTTTTACATGGTTTATGCAATTATTTTGAGAGTTAGAGTACAAAACCATTTATGTTAGCTTAAGGTCTACCCCAGCCTTAAGGTGGTTCTAACGGCTACAGTGTCCTGCACAGAATTTGTTCTAAATTTCACAGAATGTTTAGAATGATGAAAAATCTTGTATTCCAAATTTTGATTTTTTTTCATCGAAGCATTTTTGAGTTATGCTATTTTTTATTTTCAAATTTCCCATAGACTTTGTATACGGAAAATTTGGCCACCATGAAAATTTCACAAAATTCGACAAATTTCTGAAAATAATACTATTTACAAAATGATTTATTTCTGTGGCAGTAGTTCACAAATGAAACTACTTTTTTTTTCTTTGCATTGCAAACTGATCACAGATTGTCAAAAATTTTGTTTTGAAAAAAATCCCTTCATCGTTTGCGAACAAGAGACTTCTAATGTTTTTACTTCCCAAATATTATTGTGTTAATTTCTAGAAACATTGAATAGTCAGATTTCACAGAATTTTCATTCATACTTCCCATGCTTCAATTTTAACAAACAAGGTGTCAAATGAAAGCTTATCAAATTTGAAACAATCTCTCGTTGGCTTTTAAAATTAAAGTGTTTCTAGAAAATTTTATAGGTGTTTGAAAATATGCATAAATTTAGGAACTGAAAAATCATTTTTCTTTAAAATAAAACACTTTATTGCAAAAAGCCCCCCCGAGAGAATTTAGCTATTTTATCCTTCAACAGCCCCTAAACTTTGAATGCCACAGCACATTCTCTCTTGACATGAAAATTCAAAAACTCTGATTTTTTAGGGAATTTTCAAAAAATAAAGAAAAACATAAGAAATTGGCCGAATATTATAAAACATTATATATTTGACCTTTGAAGGGTTTTCTTTAAATGGAAATAGGTTTTGGTTCCCATTTCCTAAAAGCTATTCACTTTATAGCTAATTTTCTGACATGTGTAAATAGCCGTTAGAGCTACCTTAAGTTAAAGTCAACACAACTATTATTTCTTTTTTGGGCCTTGAATGTGTATAAATGATATATAAATCAAATACTGGAACTTACATTTGCAACTATGCGACGTTGTGACCATAACTAATGGTCTTCAACAGGCATCTGATTCCTGGGGATGATCACGTGACAGACGGCTAGTGACGTCACAAAGTGCCCGGTCCCACACGTGAGATAACATGTCGGGTTCTCTTTGCCATCATGAGTCAACTAATTTTGCCTCTCTACCTACGAAGAGAGGAACACCTTTTTGTTTACCAAGCACTTGAGCGTGGTTGCCCCCTGCATGGTCAGCACTTGAGCGTGGTTGCCCCCTGCATGGTCAGCACTTGAGCGTGGTTGCCCATTGCATAGTCAGCATTAATGTTTGTTTACTTGATAGCGTTAAGATCGATAGATAATTTTCAATTGTGGTTAAGAGGTGATTGCTCTGGTTAAAGAAATCAATATCAGCTAACTTCCTTTTGGATGGCAAAAGAACCTGACATGAAGACCCCCCTTTTTATTGAGGGTTGGGTTCTCAATCCTTTCCCAAATGGCTTCCTTAATTCCTCGCTTGTGGTATTGTTCCTCCTTTTTACGGTATGTTTAGAGTCTCTGATATGAAGATATACTGCAGAGTTCTCTGCTTCGTTGGTGCTCGGCCTTCTATGTTGGTTAATTCTGGCCTTTACAGATTGTTTCGTTTCACCAACGTAGGTTTCATTACAATTACTTTCACTGCATTTTCAGTCCATAAATAAGATTGGAGCATTTCTCCTTTGGTGTTTTGTCCTTAACATGAACCAATTTGCCACGCAGAGTATTACTTGGTTTGAAAGATGTTGCAATGCCACAGTTCTTAAGGTGAATTTTGACCTTCCCTGAAATACGGCGATATAGGGGATGGTGGCCCGTGCTTTTGTTGGTCGGCCCCCTCCACCAGCGCTGTTGGTGTTGTGTTTCTTATTCGCTTTTAAGAAAGCCCAGTCTGGGTAACCACAATGTTTAAATCAAGGTCATGATTATTTCTTTGAAACATAATCCATTTCCATCTAATCAGTTTTTTCTTGAGTCACAGCCAATTGAGAGAGTAGCCAACATCACCTTTCTTGGTATCCAAATTTCCAGCAAACTTACTTGGAATATCCATAT
>JXSR01S022614.1:119365-136987 GCA_000969725.1 Ophiothrix spiculata
GTGTCAAATGTATGTCAAATTGGACTTAGCATTTTCACACAAAATAAATTGTGTCAAATGTATGTCAAATTGGACTTAGCATTTTCACACAAAATTAAGGGGTTCCTAGGAGTTCCACTTCTTTTGACATGAAAAAAAAATTGATTTGGCCTTGTTGTTTTCTGCAAATTCGCATAAATCAACATTTTGACGTCAGCAATGCAAGTATATATTAATATAATCTCTTATAATGTGCCAAATTTCTTTTAAATTAAAATACCCACGGGAAATTGTATTTAGTTAAAATCGAAACGGCGCGACCTAAAAATTGCATTTTGAAATGGATTGAAAAAATTCAACCTTTTTTCCCCTGATATTTGTTTGTCTTTGATGTATACATATATTATGGTACATGTATAGCAATCATTACAAAATTCTGTTGGGAAAGTGGTTTTATTTCCAAAAGGGGGACCCCCACAGCATCAACGGTTGGGAAATACCTTAGTCACTTTAAGTGTTAAGTATACCCATGATAGTTCAAAACATTAAAAAGTTATTATATGACTCATATCCACATATCATTTCCATGGTCAATAAACATCTTTTATTATATTCCATTATGCATATACAGTAAATTAATTGATAACACTTCATTCAAAGTTCTGCATTTGTACATGTAGCTACAGTAAACTGTGATGCATTATGTTATACACAAATACAAATATTTTGCAGATACAGTGGAAACTCTTTAAAAACAATTACTTCTTTATATCCAATTTTCGTTATATCAGGGTTATAGAAACAAAGGAAATTAGTTTAAATGGTACATGAAAAATACTTATTTGTAACAGGGCTTTTCTTATATCAGATTTCATTATAATGAGTTCCTACTGTACTTTATTACTATACATGAAGATCAGAATATTAAAAAACTGCAAACTTTATCTTGTATACACATCAAAAATTATAATATTTAACCAGTACATGTACAGTTGCTATTGGAAATACAAATGTGGCATGCCAGGACCCACGGTTTAAGGTACATGCTGACCAGTGTTCCCGCTAACGATTTTGACTTTGCGCCATAGTAACATAAAAGAAAAACTTACTCGCCAGTGCCAATTTCGGAAAGATCACCTCGAAAATTAATAGTTATTTCGAATATATTCTGAATAAAACTGAAATAAATGAACATTGTGTATAACCAAAACCCTATTTTTGACTTTTTGTTTGTGAACCTCTTGCGCCAATTCTTTGAGCTTCTGCGCCAATTTAGCGACATACGGCCTGAGCGAGAACACTTATGCTGACCTCCGACAATTTTACTCCAGTAACGTTTTTTTATGCACATGGGGGAAAATGTCTCAGCGTCCCTTGGGTCAAATCCCACGCTATATTTGCCACAATTTGGTCAACTGTGCCATACATTGTTTTTGCTCACTTGTCACAATTAAGCTATCAACCCCTACTAGATTATTTCTTCAGTTCCTTAATGGCATTTCAGATAGGTAGGGTGATCCAGAGTGTTGAAATCAAGCTCGACATTTTTGGTGAAATTGCAGGTGATCTGTATTGATTATTATTGGGCAATATTAACGAATCCTGTAAGTTGTGTAAATCATACCTATCACAGCTGTGTGGCGCAAATATTAAGCATGCCCGAGATAAGGCTGATGTGGATGTAGTACCAACCTCACATTTTAATTAGTTTATATATAAAGCAGACATGTAATTAACATTTTTGGAGCAGAAAATGTATAAAAATGAAATTCAAACATGATGGTTTCTGCATAATGACCAAAATACATTTGGTTACAACACTCTTGCATCGATCTAGTTGATGAACTATCTAGTACAAATTTTAATATGATAATATTTTCAAATCTTTTAAATTCAGTGCAGCAGCAAAATCGGTTGGTTGCCCTAATTACAGCAGTGTAATAATTCCTGAGCGAAAAAATGAAGTACATGTGTCAAATGTATATACTAGTATCCAAGGCTTTCATATTTATCCCATATTGCAAGTGCCCCCTTCAAGAGCTTTAACCATCGTTCTGCCGCCCTTGGCTTTGTGCTAGCTTGTGCCACTCGTTTCTCATGCCTTCTGCACTCGATCCGAGGCGTCTTTGATAATTACAGACTATTAACCCTAACTGAACATTCATTGGCTTAAAATAAAAATCACATTTACATCATATTTACAATAACAAAATGCTCAATAAATTACAAACACATGGACAATAAATTTACAATGCATAGGACAATCAACTTACAAGCTAAACAGTGAACAGTTATGTCAGATTTTTGTTGTTGCTGTTGAATGTCTTAGCACTTAATTATACAATGCAACAAATAATTAATCCAGTACAATGTACATGTAGTATGAATTCAAACCAATTCTTCTAACTCACAAAATGCACTCAAATGTAGCAAACAATTTTTTTACCATAAATACTACAATATTCCTTGAAAAACTTATGAAATGCTCTAAATAAAGTTTATAGGGTCTTAAGTGTAGCAAAATCCAAAAAAGTACAAAAATGTACACAGAAATGGCTCAAATTGAGAGATAACTAATTTGCAATATATCATTCTGTGATGCTGGTGTGACTATCTTGTGTTTTCTTAATCCTAAAATTTTACCTTAGATCTGGATTTACACGATAAAAAACAATCAAAGCTCTTAGAGATAATTTAATATATATTAAAAGATAAACAATTTCATCAAAAATAATTTGTTTACCCATCACATGTGTAGAAACAAAATCTTTTTAAATTTTGAAACTAGAAACGCTGTTTTCACATCTTTTTTGTCGCCGGCGACAAAAATTAAAGCAGGTAAAGAATTGCAATTTTCTCGAATATTCCTCAAAATCATGAAAAACTACTTGTAGGTTATGTTACTATAAACATGTTCTACCGATTCATGTAAAAAAATATGTAGGTAAAAATTTATTGGGAAGAATCTAGGCCAGTCCCTTTAATTCAAGATGTTTAAAACCGGGGCATAATATACGGTATACAAAGAACAATGTATTTACCTCTTATAATGGTGCAAAATATCTGTCTAAGGTGACTGGAGAAAAGGGATAAATGCAGTCTCGGGAACATCACCGGTCTCAAGTTTCATAGCTACATCTGCACCATTTCACAATTGCTGATGTCAATTATTTAAATGACTTAATCATTGTGATAAACACCTTGATAAACTCGGCAAGTAACATGAGAACATTGCAGCATTGCGACCGTTCCAAAAGTGACTATCAAAATCGACTATTAACTGGCAAAAGGTAAAAAATATTTCAAGTCTCGTGATGTGCAGGGTTTCCACCAATCAGATTGCAAGAACATTTTCATGTGTTATATAATATCATATTATTACAATCAATATTATATAGAGTACCAATACAAATATACAATCATTCGTGCATAGATAACAATCATAACATCATAATGTTGTGTGCCCATAACAGGTCTGGCCCATAAAGTGAATTTAATCACTTTATGGGCACACAACATTATAAATCTATAAAAATTATAATTAAGCGGTAAATTCATTGTTATCAAGTTTATAAATGTTATTGTCCAGATGCCGAAGATTAAGCATACACGGAACTAGCTTATATGCATCGAAGTTTGAAAACTTTCTTTTTGTCACCAACTTGAACTTAAGAAGTACATGTAGACTTGATCCCTATTTTCAAGGCTTGTCATACAACTAACAAAGTTACTCAATGCATTTTCATATGCATACTGTAAAGCACTTTAATTTCGCGGCATTAAAATTTAGCAAATTTGGAAACCCTCACTATTCGGGTGCATTTTAATTTCACTCATTTGAATCATATTGCTATTCAATGCTATGTTTACAATTATTTTAGCGGCATTTTAATTTAGCGAATTGTGATACATGTACTAGCGAAATTAAAATACTCACAAAATTTTCATGCTTTACAGTATGCAAAGTTACATTTTTCATATTAACAGAATTGTTACATGTTACGCATTTTGTATGTTTCCTGGGCTCAAATTACAATTTTCAAAGAGCACTCATTTTAAGACTATTCCACAAGGGCACTGGCCTTGAATAGACAACACTACATACATAACAATGTTTTGAAAATTATGGGTATTGAGGACAAGTAGTACATGTAAGGGCATGCATCGAGGCCATGGCAGGGCAGCCTTCAGTTAATTCGAGTCCTGTACTGTACGTAATTGCAACAAAGTTAATCCTTTTCAAAGTGATTTGGAATGATTCCTAAAAATGCAACATCTAATCCTACATCCATCCATACACACAAGGATGTAATACTTGCCACAGGAATAGCTTGTACACCATGTGACACTCTTTGGACAGGTACTACCTTTTTTACAGTGGTTTTATTTAAAATCTTTTCATCACAATATCTATGGCTTGATACAAGTCGTAATTCATCCACAACTGCCAGGTAATCAGGTGTGTGGCATGTACATTCATCATTACAAAATACTGGATTTGCACATTTCTTGTAACACTTTACAAATGACAACACTTGGCCATAATGGATTTTAGAGTTGTCAACATTATAAGATACAGTAAAGCTGTTTCTCTTTGTAACTACATCGTAATGCTTGCATTGAATAATTTCTCCAAAAAGCATCAGACGTTTGAATGTTTGCTGTTTTTCTGGAACTTGTCCTAAGAAAAGTTGCACCTGTTCTGAGAATTGATTTGACTGACAAAATGCACCAATAACATAAATGCTCTCAGATATGCATTCAGTAATTTTGGTTCTCAATGCCTTAGATTTATTGTTCATATGTGTAAACAGGTCATATTCCAGAGTTCCATACCTCAATTTGGATGCAAGTTTGGGAATTTGTTGCGTGATGGCCAGTGAAGTAAGAATTTGTGTTTCTACGCCATTGGTACCATGAAATAACTTGCGTAAGTCGCCATTGAAATCTTCGTACCAAAAACATGAACAAAGAAATAATGGTCCAGCATCTTCAACTGCTTTACAATAGTGTAGTATTGAATGCATATTCCAAGTATAATATCTTGCTTTGTACAAGATACCTATTTTATAACAAAACATTTTCAACATACACCGAGCTTTCTCCAGGTCTTTCATAGAAATGGATTTACTTAAAAGGATGTGGATTGAATTCACCAATAGGAGAAGGTGTTCAAAATAGTCTGATGGCAGAATTCCATACAAACATGGAATTGAGTAATACAAAAGAAATGATCTGTATTCAGATGCCTTCCACCACTTTATGTGCGTTTCAATTTTTTGGGGCACCCTAGATATCAAATTTGGTGGCTTTATGTTTGCAATCCTATTATCTACAGTTTTTATTAATTTCCTAATGCTATACACTTCAGATCTATTGGAAACATCGAACCACAGAAAAACAAACAATTTAGACAATCCTAAACACACACCATGCATGTAGTCTGGCAGCGTACATCTAATCATATCAAAGGTAGGAACATACAAAAAAGGTGAGGCTCCTTTTACACCTTGAACAATGGTATTGGTTTCATCTGCAGTGTTGGCATGCTGTACAGTTTCTTCATGTGTTCTTTCTGCAGCATGTCCTGTCTTGTTGTTGGCTTCATTGTTAAAGGGATATGTTTGGGTACTCCCCATCTCACTAACACGAACAGAACGGCCATCTGCTGTACAATAAGGACAACCATGCTTACCGTTAAATTGGATGAAATTTTGAAATAAACATCTTGCTGGTGAATCGAAAACAGCAGACAGTAGAACTCCTCTGACTGTTCTGTAAGTTCCATTATAGAGTTTCACTTGCACTCCTGCAAATGAGAGAAAATAATCAGACATATCCCTTTTACTATGTATTTGTGACCTATTACATTCGAAACCAACCACTCGTTTTCAAAAACATACATAGTGCACTTAAAGCTAAGCTTCCTTTCTATTACTACATGTACGGTATATGTTTTCAAGTTACATGCAATTGGGTGTCTTCCTTAATTGAAGTCATTGTTATCTCCAAAATTTGTAAATTAAGCAGTCAATATTACTGGTGGGTTTGATGTGATGTAGATGTATCACAGGCATTGGAACCCGCCAGAAATCCTATTTTAGGGGAATTTTTAATTCCAGATAAGGATAAAAATGTATCACCACTATGCATTAAGTGCATTGCAACATGTATCACAGTTGACTTCAACAAATTATAAACACAAGATGGTGTCATGTAGTGGTACATGTCTAAATGTATTTACCAAAGTCTTCACATGTTCATACATTAAAACATATTCTGAAATATTTCACTGGATGCCAATTCTATTCTAAATCTCTATAGCAATTATTCAGTACCTTTAAGAGGAAAAGAAAAGTTATGTGTGCTAGCTCCCTACGTCAAAGTATGTAAAATGTAAAATTTTATTTCATTAAACTACATTTTCAATGTTAACATACAATTTACACATGAATAACAACTTACCAGTTTTGTACAAGTCAGTGAGCATCTTTGCAAATGGCTGCAAAAATATGTTGAAGTCTGGTTTGCTCCCAAACCACATGCCAAGAAGAATTCGATACTCTCTTGAAAATCTGTACAAATTAAAGAATAATCAACATAAAAATGTAATAATAAAAATAGTAAGTCTATCTTCATTGAACATGTAATTAGAAGACGATATTACAGCGTGTTTATTTTGAAATTTGTGTTCAATTTAGTAGCACAACTATTAGTTATAACAATATCATATACATAGTGTGCATTGTGTGCAGTATCGAATGGATGTTGTATATATCAAACTATATTCATTGATTTGTGATCCAGGGTCATGATGGTAGAAATTAAAAAATATATGGTTAGCTCATAAACAAGGAATGTTAGACATTGGAATTTAGAAAGAAATTACATGCAATTTTGTACACAAAATCATGTTAAATAGATCATGACCATATTGCAATTACATTGTCCTTTCGCCACTAAAGCATTGTTTTCTGTCATGTTTCATGACTGCCATAAATAACTTATTCAAAAGTGCACATCAGCCATCTAAAAATTCAAATCAAATGTACACATCAGCCATCTAAAAATTGTGTGTGTAAAACCCTGCATCATGTGTAAATAAACTTGCATAGTTTATTTTTTTACTAGATCCGACATGTATCCTTACTAAGGTGGGAGGATGACGTAGGCACTAGTTTTTTACTAACAATGATCAAAAGCGAGGCCATTTTTCAAGTGGCAAAAAATGAAAAATGACTGCACTGCAATAGATTGAAAAACTTTGTGACTTGTTGCTTGCCAGGAAAATAACATTCTTCCTTCAGGTTCTGTATGAAGGCTGGAATTATGCTGCAATGTTTCGTACATACAACTTCATGACTTGTTTTTAGCTCATCACATATTTATTCTGCCTTGTACTTTTTTTTTTACAAACCTTAATCTGGGATGAAGCTCATTGATGACTAGAAATATAGGCCACAGAGATGACTTGGATGACTTAAACAGAGCTACACCGTCCGTGTTCAACTGAAAGGAAATGTGGATCTCACTCTTCTTCGCACTTTCTGGAGTTCCAACAAAAAAGCCATTGTCGAACCGCTCTTTATACAGCCTTCCATCAAAGACATCTTCAATATTGTTTTCATGAAGCTTCTTTCGTTTCAGTGGATATTTCAAATGCTCCAAGAAATCCTCACCTGCAAGAAGATAAATAAGTGCCGATGTTATTGACATGTCTTTCTAAAACACAAAAAATGGCAAGTAAAAATCAGATTTAATTTACTAATACATTTTTACTATTTTAATTTCAAGTGTAAATGACAAAGTATATTGGGGACTCGCACTGTATCAACGTTCGCGCTAGATCGCGTTTTCGACACGGTTTTTATGAAAAAAAAGCTTTGATTTGGAAAAAGCAGAAGTGTAAAGGGTCCAATTGGACGCAATAAAATTGACTGCAAAATGGTACATTCTGAAGTGGACTCCTTTAAAATGTGTTAACTTATAATAAATACTTAGCAGGATGGTAAAAAATCTTCTAAAACCCTTAAAATTCAAATTGGACCCCTTAAATTTGAAAAAATAGGGGGGTTAAAGGGTCCGTCGGACCCCTTGAAATTCCATCAGACCCCTTAAATTTGAAAATTGGGATGTTAAAGTGTCCAGTGGACCCCTTAAATTATTTTCTAGCGCCAACGTTGCACTGTACTGATTTAAAGTACTGTGAAAGCCAATATTTTCACAGACATACATTTTCATGCTTTAACATCTATTATAGGCCTAGCTAGATGCATTTTTACAGGTTGTTGAATTCGCGGTTCTGGGTATGTATGCTCTAGCCTAGATACGATAACATATGTGTCCCGCCGCGGCAAAAGAATGCAGTTGTCGGCTTATAATTCATTGCTTATTGTAGTATGTACACTTATTGAGTATCAGATATGCTAGTATACATCAGATATTGTACAATGAGCAACATGTAGGAGCCGACAACTGCATCCTTTTGCCGCGGCGGGACACATTGTAAAAGGTTTGATTTACACAACTTGATGGGTTTTACATTTTATGCTGTACATGTTTATTCAAAGATGACATCTGATCCATGATTTACCACAAAATTAGCGAAAATAAACCCAATGCATAAAATTTCAGCTTATACAGTCTTTAAAGAAAGGCAGTGAGCTACTAACAGTTCACAACTTCACACCAAAAAATGTAAACAGAACAAAAAGTGTAGATTCCTGATAAAATAGGGCTAAAAAAAAAGAATCAAAATTGTACGTGTGCACTAGGGCAGCAAGCAAACAGAGAGGCAAAGCAACTTGTTTGTTTTTGGCATCATTATCAACACATGAATCCATTACATTTTCTCGCAAGTATTAAAATGCCGTAGCTATGTAGTTATGTTTTTTTATACATTTTTTCAATAGGCCTATTTTGAAAAAATTTAAAGAAAATAAATAAGAAGTCAAAAACTACCTCAAGACCTATATAGAGGCACACGGACTCTTGAGTTTATCACGTGATACTTAAATTTCAGTGAACATCACAGGGTTGAAGGATGCATCATTTTGATGGTCGAGTGCTCATAAAGATATTAAACTTACGTGCAAAAAAGTTCTGGAGAACTGACTTCAATGGAGTGGTCATGAAGTATTCGGCTCGCATTTTACATTTGTTACATGAGGCTAAATCAATTCCTAGGTATTGTTTGCACTTAAGGCAACAATAGTGTTTTTCAATTGGTACTTTGTTCTGGTCAAAATATTTTCGAAAAAGTCGCAATGTGGTATGACAAATGTTGTCACTTAAACAGTGTATTTCCACAAGGGAAAGCAGGTCAACAAGAGCCACACTGGATAGTCCATGTCGCATGACGAATGTTATAATTAGCAAAACACTGGTAGCAAGCGTTATCCGTGCACCACTGTAAATAGGCTTATCATGTTCAGTGGAATCAGATTCAGAAGCGGCATTGGTCTGATTGGATTGATGATCATCTGGAGCTGCTTTGCTCTCACCACCACTGAGATCGTCGTCATCTTCACTAGCCATCTCTATCTTCAGTTCTTCCAAGTCAACAAAGTCCATTTCTAGATCACCAGCAGCAGGATATCCACATTCATCAGTTGTCACAGTGTCTGATTCAATAGCCGCTTCAAGATCATTAGACACATCATGATCAGCTAGTATGTTGCTTAAACTCAAAGGGGTAGCAGGCAGAAAATTTTCTTTTTGCACATTCACTTGGGGGACACTGTTACTGATACTATGACCTGTATCAAGATTATCCCACTTTTTGTCACTGTCACTGTCAGCTCCACAACCACGCCAATAATGCCGGGTTTGTTTCGGAACCTTTGAGTGTGCTGATCGCATCCACTGGTTATAATGGCGTCGCTTCTTCGACTTCGAATCTGATTGCATTTCATTTCCGGTGGCCATTTCTAAGGCAGCAGTCGCAGTGTTGATGAACTTATGTTTTAGCCAATTTTAATTGTGACTGTCACAGTCAATGACACACTTCCAAGTCCATGAGTTGATTATACAGGTAGCCTCAGCCTCAGTCTTAACTTAGACTTAAGCTTAGCTGAAGCAAGCAAGGTAAGCACCACAATCTCAGCTCAGAGATCTGTAGATGCTAGTATACACACACATCAGAGAATAAAAACAACCGCCAATGCAGGGTATGTAATCCTGGTAATGTGTGCAGCATGGTCGATCTTGATATTAATAAGATGATCATCAAGTGTATGATGAAATAAAATAAGCCTTCGAAAAGAAAGCATATGTAAATACTAACATACACTTTATGTTCAGATGAATAAACACATTGGTAAACATAGTCAAGAATGATATAGTTGCAGTAGCTGTTGGTATGACCTTTCATCCTTAAGGTCAACTTCTAATTATCTTTCATGATCGTTTAAATTGCTTGAACAAAATAAAAAATTATATTGTTTGTATATTGATGCAAATCCACTGTAGTCATTTACTGGCATTGTGCATCTGATTGTAGAGAAAAATATAACAGAATACAACCCGGAAGTGAATGCCTGCTACAGTCTCTGTTACGGTCATGGTGTCTATCACTACATGTATTCTACTTTTTGAACATAACGTTGACAGTTGTGTCTGAGTATTCAATATTACTACAGCCCGCCGATTTGAAACTGCCATATTTTCTTCATAGCCGGTGCAGTGAAGGAAATTTCATCAATATTTGCTTTGATTTCATGCTGCATCTAGATATAGTGTGTGCAGGAATTGCATTAAGCACGGTATATTTCTTGATCTGACTAATATTCGTCAAGAATTGGCACCATGCCACGGTCCGTTGGAAGAAAAAGTTCTAGGAAAACTAAAGCTCCAGCCAAGCCCGATGAAGGTGAGTCAGCATGGTCAGGGAAATTCAAAGTGCAAGTGTAAACCATAGATTTAAAGGGGAGATACAAGGCATGCCGCCATTTTTATCCCGGCATGGAGACAAAATTGGGGGTATACGGGTTTTTGCCGATAGCTTGCCGATGATGCATCGCACCTTGTCATAATAAATCATAATGCGAAATATTTAAACACGCACACATGCTTTGCGTACAGCTTGGCGTATCATTCGCGTGAAGTATTATTTGCGCAGGGTACATGTACTACGCGTAACCAAATATCGGCACTCGGAGTTGATTTTGCCGGGAACCGAGTGGACCCGAATACCCCCAATTTGTTATTTGAGCTCCATGGCTGACGACGCCATTACACGGGCTGGTATACAAAGCCTGGTATCTCCGTTTTAAATTTATGGTGTAGACTTATAGTTGCTGGATTTAATTCGTGAACGCGTACTCAAAGTCTTGTGCGTAGACGCGAACACAACAACCTTGAAAATGTACGCTCACGTCAGAGACCACTGCGTGTTTGTAGTGCCTACGTCATCTTCTCACAAGAAGGTGACTGCCAGGTCAATTGACATAGTACAGTCATGAATTGTAAAAGTTGTTTCATCAATTTTTAGTAAATTTAGTTTACATGCACGACCCAAACATTCACTGAAATGATCAAGAATGACTTTTGAATATTTTGTGAGTATTTTAAAATGCCAGAGTAATTTTAAAAACCAACTTTTGGCAACTTTTTTGTCAAAGCACATGGTCGCCGCCATCTTCTCTCTGTAGACTCTGGAGTTAAGTTTCTTGCTCAAGGAAACAAGGAGACGGAAACCGCCTGGCCCGGGGTCCGGGCTCGAACCCACAATCTCTGTATGATTTCATACAGTCAATCTTCGAAATAAGCTCCCCATTTCGCGTGTTTTTTACTCATTAACGCGCGTTGTCAAGTATTACTCTGCGCCGTACGCAACACACTGCAATTCACGCAGTTGCATGTGATAGGTTGTTCCCGCGATCTTGTCACTGGGGAAATTGACCAGTCAAAACGATTGTCATGCGTCAGCTGTTTCATGTGATTTAAATTCTGAATTACACGTTCGCACGGACTGCGTAATGGGCACCCCCTGCGGGGCACCCATTATTCAAAATAATGTACGCCCATCCATTATGAGACGATAGATGACAGGCAAAACAAAAAATCTTATATTTTATTCTCTAATTGTTTGAATATTTTGGACGCGCTTTTCAGGGAGCTTATATATTTATAAGATAGACTTTTATATTCGACTTATACTTACTTGGGCTCCATTGAACAATATTTAGTTAATTTTTTGCCAATATTTTGGAGTCTCATATTAATATGAATCATGATTGAACAACTCGCATCGATCATGCATCATGAAAAATGTGGGAAATGTAGACTTACTTATTACTAGTCAGTCGATATTATTATATCGACTTTATACTCGGCTCCATTGACTCAGTGGTTAATTTTGCCAATTTTTTGAAGTCTCATTATGAATTACTCGCACCATGAAAAATGTAGGAAATGCGCGCTCTTGCACACCTTAGTGAGTTGCTTAAGCCATAGGCCATGGAGTAAAGGAGTTTACCAAACATTTAGTCCTGGCACCTTGGACATGGCATGGGAAATACCATGTCCATGTAGTAAAAGTGCCATAAATGATTTATGCATGTCTGTACATCTGAGGACTAAGTCCACACAGTCTCGAATTCAGCCAAAATTGAAGCTGTTCACATTTTTTTTTTAATTAGTAAGATGCTTGCAGAGTCTTGTGCATCTTATGATATTGATAGGTGATTTGTTAATATTTAGAATCAAAATGTGTGATGTTTGGGCCTATATACTTGCCCTGTTAACATTGGGTTTCCGAATTTGACAACATCAACTTTGTTTACGTCCAGATTTTGGATGATAAATTTCATCTTTGGGTTTAAATTAGGATTGTAATGATTCTACATGTACACTATTTAAAGATGTTGCCTATGCCATACCGAGCTATGCTGAATGGAATTTTTTTAGGTTTTTCATTTTTCAAATATTTCATGTCAAAACTTCGAATGCTTAAAATGGCCAAAGTATTATGCATTATTCCTGTGACCTAGGACCTAAAGAAATTACAATACCCAATGATAATTAAGTTAATAATGGTCCATGGTCACAGCTCTGGGACTTACCAACTTGTGAAAGTTCATTTTTATGTAAACAAACAAATTTGCATGATCAAAGTACACATTTTGATTTTTTCAATCAACAAACAAGTTACGTAGCTATATACTCATTTAATATTGTTAACAATGAGTGATCCAACAAAAAAGTGATGGCAAATAGCAAAAATGTCAGTGGCTAATTTAATTAAGCTACTAGGAATAAGCCTACATGTATACGTTGTACAGGGAGAACTGTCAAACCGTAATGGCACTGCCGTGGTTCTCTAGGGAAATGTGCTCTTACACAAAATACCAAACACACACACACACACACACCCTCACATAATTACATTGTAACCCCGCCCCCCCTCACACACACACACACACACACAAATATAAATAAATGTATTTAGGCATTCAGTGATTCTGACCCCTTGCTTTTCATGGCATGTAAGTTCGGGAAAAGTAAATCATAATTGTACGGTAATACATGTAATTATAAGACCCCCAATACTGTTACAGTAGCCTGTGTACATGTACATCTAATAAACTTGTAATGGATCTGTTTCTCTGTCACACTGAATCAAATGTGCTTATATTTGTACATTTTTGTACTATAACAGATTTTTACCTGGTGGAGTATTCCAGTGATTTGAGAGTACGAGTTTGCAGAGAAGATGAGATTCAGTTTACGGCTAAAGGTCGCCTCAAAGCAGCATACCCAACGGTTAAAGGACCAGAGTACTTTTCTGCCTGTTTGTTGAAAAAGTCACGTAAGTTGATACTTGAACTGAACTTTTGGTTATTGTCGCATAATTTTAATGTACACCCATGTCCATGAACATAGCCTACATTTTGTATTATACATTGTACAATGTATACTGTATTAATAAATTAAAGCGTGTTGAAACCCTATGACATTATTTCAAGTAGTTTCAACCATAGTTCTTTTGAAAAGACTATTTACGGATATTAAAAATATTATTTACGGGTTTTGTAAGACTATTTGTGTGGTGCTCTGGCATAATGAGCGGAAAGTCGCGATATTCAAAATTGAGTATATGCCGTATTTTAATTCTCTATCATCGCAGAACTTTGATGTTTTCACCATATTTTTACTTTGGCAGCCATTTATTCAAAATCTTCAATCGTGACTTTCCGCTCATTTTGCCAGAGCACCACTCATTTACGGGTTTTCTGCGTAATTTATTATAGCCGTAAGTCACTTTCGCTCACAGACTTACGCGTGTAACAAACCAATACGCGTTCATGGTTATAGCATTTTGTTAGTGCATTTTTAAAATTTTAGAAATTTTTTAATACAGTATATGTATACCGTATCAAACAAATTTATATATATTGACATTTTTCAGATCTCTGGATTAAAACTATGGTCCTTCAGTGACTAAAATTTAGCTGTTTTAATCACTTCAGGTCCGTAGTTTTAACCAGAGATCTTCAAGTCAGTATATATTTGTATATTAATACCAACATGGTTTTGAGTTTCCCTTGTGTTCTTTTTGTCTGCTGTGTTGAGACACACTTCTCAAGGTGATTCAGGTGAGCTGTACATTTAGGCCTACATTATGTGCATTTTGTATCAATTTGTGTATTATGAATATAACCTATGAACAGTACATGTATGCTGAAAATACCATTTGTGTGTGTGCCTGCGCTACCGCACACTTATTGTACACGCATCAAAAGACAAGCCCGGGTGATCGCGAGAATGTCAGTCAGTCATCCAGTTTCAAATTGGAGACCAAATTTTTGGCCTTAATTATGAGCCAAATATGATATTTCATTACAAAATTCCTTTGGGACAGTGGCTTTTTCCATTTTTGGTGCTGAAATTTCCCTGGAAAATGGAAATCTGAAATGAATTGATTTTTTTGGTCTCCAATTTGAAACGGGATGACTGACTATGATGTATATGTATGCATGGTCAAATTACTGTGATGCATGTACATGTAAATTTCACATGTATAAGTTTGATTTCAATGCATGAATTTTGCAAGCAGAAATTTGTGAAATGTTGCTATTATTAGCCAATTGTTACCATTCATGAAAAGTTATTATACAATGTTAATATTTTTATTTTTTGTTTTTGTTTTACAATATTTGACCTATTGTACTATGTGTGGAGTTGGTTCCCTTTACATAATTTGTACACACAAGAACTTTGTGGGAACATTTGTTTTATTTTTTAAGAAAACAAAATCTTGGGACTCATCTGCTCTAACGGCCAGTTAAGAGGACTTGTACATGGACTGACATTACCCTTATGTTTGCGTTCAATTTTGTTTCCTTCTCTAGAGAACAAGGACGAGCTGCTGCGGCTTCAAATTGCTAGAGAGAAAGAAAATAAAATAAGGCAACAGCAAGCCAGAGAAGCAGATATCAAGAAGACGGCACCATCCAAGAGAGCAGCTAAGCTATCTTCATTGGAGAAGGAATTGCAAGTTTTTGATTCAAGTGACGAGGAGGAAGATGCCAGTAAAGATGAGGACGGAGAAGTGAAGGAGGCATATGAGGATTCCAATGAAAAAAGTGCAGCTAGAAGTGATTTGGATGAGTTGGAAAGCATTGTAGAAGAAGTGGAGAGGAACTCCGGGAATGGGAAAGCAGGAGAGATTCGGAAAGCAAAGAAGAAAGACAGAGCAGGGAAGAATGGGTCGGTGGCGAAAGAGAAAAAGGTGGTAGCAAGGAACATGAAAACGACAAAGACCATAGCAGTAGAGGATGATGAAGGTATGTTCAATATGATTGCAAAAGTGTATCATGAATGTATGGTTGTGTTACATGCATCCACAATGTGCAGTCATGTACATGTATCGCACCGTATAAATGCAACGCTAGCACTTGAAGTCCACTCTTGCAAGACCACAAGCTAGGTCTGCGAGAGTCAGACTCTCATAAGCCATCAAATATAGGCAAACTGAATGATGGAGAATTCTTAGTCACTGAGTGCGATTGTGCTTCCTAATAAGGATTTTTGGCCATCCATTATCAGACATCCGGCGGGAACAGCTTTACTGGGTTTGGAATATTTCACGTTTGAATAGGGGTGTACGTTTTTCCAATGATAATGTTTATAGTTTTTGGCAATAATTTACATCGTTTTTGGTTAATAAATGATTCACATTGGTGACTAAGAATGAGAATAAAAGATGGCGATTTCTTGTTTTGCCTATCGTCTCATAATGGATGGGCGTACATTATTTTTTCGTAATGGGCACCCCCTGCGGGGGCACCCATTACTCAAAATAATGTACGCCCATCCATTATGAGACGATAAGCAAAACAAGAAATCTTATCTTTTATTCTCTAATTAATCCAACGACTCTCACAAAATACATCCAGGACAATCCAGCTGGACTCTAGTAGAGCTCCACAAAATTATATGCTCCATTTTGTAATTTTGTGTTTTCTCATCAGATCTGAGCAGTAATGATGACGACGATGACAAGGAATTTAGCACAGATGTGGAAAGGAACTCCGGGACTGGGAAAGCAGGAGAGATTCGGAAAGCAAAGGGGAAAGAGTTAAAAAAGAAGAAAGACAGAGCAGGGCAGAATGGGTCGGTGGCGAAAGAGAAAAAGGTTGCAGCAAGGAACATGAAAACGACAAAGACCATAGCTGTAGAGGATGATGAAGGTATGTTCAATGTGATTGCAAATGTGTATAATGAATGTAATGGTTGTGTTACATACATCACGTGTCGTGTACATATAACTCCAGCCCCTGGGTACCCATGCACTAGCAGAGACACTGTGACACTTAATCATCATGTATGGAAATATTCAGGCAAGTCAGACAAAAAGTACCGTAACTAAAAGGATTGGACATTGTCATCCACAATGTGCAGTCATGTACATGTATCGCACCGTATAAATGCAACACTAGCACTTGAGGTCCACTCTTGCAAGACTGCAAGCTAGGTCTGCGAGAGTCAAACTCTCATAAGCCATCAAATATAGGCAAACTGAATGATGGAGAATTAATCCAACGACTCTCACAAAATACATCCAGGACAATCCAGCTGGACTCTAGTAGAGCTCCACAAAATTATATGCTCCATTTTGTAATTTTGTGTTTTCTCATCAGATCCGAGCAGTAATGATGACGATGATGACAAGGAATTTAGCACAGATGTGGAAAGGAACTCCGGGACTGGGAAAGCAGAAGAGATTCGGAAAGCAAAGGGGAAAGAGTTAAAAAAGAAGAAAGACAGAGCAGGGCAGAATGGGTCGGTGGCGAAAGAGAAAAAGGTTGTAGCAAGGAACATGAAAACGACAAAGACCATAACAGTAGAGGATGATGAAGGTATGTTCAATTGATTGCAAAAGTGTATAATGAATGTAATGGTTGTGTTACATGCATCACATGTCGTGTACATATATCTCCAGCCCCTGGGTACCCATGCACTAGCAGAGACACTGTGACACTTAATCATCATGTATGGAAATTATATGCCACAGGGCGAAAACAAATTGGCAAGCTTATCATCAGACGAGAAAAGGGAAATTTAGGAAGCTCATTGGATGAAAATTTTGTTATTAAGATTTTAAAAATATAAAATATATACTGTATAAGTGGTTTATTT
>JXSR01S022614.1:137037-147753 GCA_000969725.1 Ophiothrix spiculata
GTTTATTTCGCGCTTCATTAATTTTTGTGATTTTCGTGCTCAATTCTCCAAGCGCGAAAATAAATGTAGTGCGAAAAGTGGTATTTATATACCGCTGCACGTTAAAAAATTCACAAGTGCGAAAATAAAAGCGTGCAAAATTATTCAAAATAAGTCTAAATAAGAACTTGCGCTGAAATAACTGAGCGCGAAAATATTGGCGTTTACAGTAGCTGGGCTCTAGTAGAGCTCCACAAAATTATGCTCCATTTTTAAATTTGTGTTTTCCCATCAGATCCAAGCAGTGATGATGATGACGAGGACTTCAGTATGGTGAAGCCATATTTTTCAAGCGAGAAGTTTCAGCAGATACCGCTAATTGAGAAACGTCGGATGAAGAATGTTAAAGAGCTATATGAAAAGCGTGTAGGGCTAGGTATGTATGTATACTACTTTTAAAAAATGACATTTACTGTGAGGGCTTAAATTTTGCGGAATTTTGCAAATTGACATCTAATCTCAAAATCAATCATATAGTGATTTCAGAGTGTACCTCCACATTTAATTTAATAGATATCCCCTATTTGTAGGTAATTTGTTATTTATTTTATTTCAGAACTTGGGACAGTTGTGCCCCCACTTTTCATGACCAGAGATGTGTCGATAAATGATGAAGAAATGATGACACCTGTGGCTTCTGATGATTCTTCTTCCTCCGAGTCAGAAGAAGAGTGGCAGCCATCTCCCAAAAAGGCGAAAATTAGTGGTAAGAAGTGTTGTTACACATCTTTTGTATGTTAGAGCTCTCCAATCAAGATCTGAAATGTTAATTAGTAAAACCACATGGATCAATGTTAGTGCTTTACTCTGTTTAAATACACGCTGTAGTAAAGTACAAATGCACTAGTACAGTAAACCAAAATAAGACCACAGTTTGACTGATCTTTCAAAGGGAATTATATTTTGACATTAAAATTTCATCACATGGGTGATATATGGGCCATCTTTTGATACCAATCTTCCGAAGGAGGGGTGTTGTAACCCATTGAAGTTTTAAAAAAAAAAACTTTTCCCCTTACAGGGAACCTGCTTATGGCAATGCTTGATGTATATGAAGCTCACTGTTAATTTTTTTATGATAACTTTATTGTGGTTCATGAATTCATAAATAGTTCAAGGCAATGCATTACATGTGTAAATCTTTTATATCAATATTTTTTGACAGATGTTAGCTCAAAGGAGGACACTTCGTCTGAAGATGAGTCGAAAGAAGTCCCTACTACATCTACATCATGCAAAGAGGCAAACACAGGTGGTAAGAAGCGTTCATTAATATATGATACATTTAGATGTTGTTTATACATAGCATGCACCCGTAGCATAAACTATTTCCTGTATTTCCAAACATTTCTCGTAGGCAGTGTTATGACTAAACGCATAAGACGCAACTGGCTTCGCTTCGGGCATAAGTGGTCATGTTGCGGGCCTATAATTTCAAAGCGGGCCTATAATTTCAACCATGTCCCTCAAAGCTGTCAATGTAACAATATTGTTTTCCTCCATCGATATGTCCATTTCTTCCTTTTTGGGGTGACCTAGCACAACTTTTGTTGCCATGGCGGAATGTGTGAAAAAGACAGCACGCAACAGATGGAGGTACAGACACTGTTCACACAGCAAATATTTTACAACTTTTGCTACCCAGGTCTTGTTCTCTTTGAACATTTTTAAATAACAAAAATGTGATTCCGGGTAGTGCGTGCAGTGTTTTCCAAGTTAATGCACGATAGCATCAAATGAAGCTTGATTGGCAAAAGATGCTAAATGGCAACCATAAAAAAGGGTCTACATGTATATAATATTGCCTTCAATAAGAGCGCAAGATGACTACTGGTTTAAAATAGTGTGTTGAAATGGTGGTAAAAATATTGATGCTTGCTTGCTGTATCAATGACATAACAGCATTACATCATAATGTTTTATTTTATTTTCAGCAAAATGGAGGGCTCGATACCAGGCTGCTAGTAAAGAACTGCAGGCCCTTAAACGCCAGCTTACAGTAGCCAATAACCAATCAGTGCCAGAGCAGCGTGCAAGTACTCCAGCACTTATTCGTCAAGGTGTACTGCCTTCTGCAGTTGCTAAGGAATATAAGGTAAGAATTTTAAATTGATTTTTACTGCGAGCCTCTTACAGAGTATGCCCCCTCTGCCATTCGGCAAGCTAACTGGTTTGTTGCCAAGATTTGTAGCCAAAGGGGTGCATGTCAGCCGTGATGACTTGTCTCGTTAAAACCTCATTGGCAGTTGAAATTGGAAAAGGAATCTCTTTTCTTTTGTCATAAAGGCTAAAGGTGCGTTAACACTGACAACATGCCCTCGATGTAGTGTAAAATATTCAAAAATCACAAAGTCCGGGACGACAAATGACGAGTTAAGATGAAAATCACAGTATGTTGACGGATAGTAACGACCCACAGCGACACCACGTCAGCAAGTGACGAGTGGGTGCATGCTGAAAGAAACTGAGACTTGCTAATAAAATAAGAGTTTGGCTTGACGTTGGGGACGACTTATCAACAACCAACAACTATAAGCAACATAGTGAGGTGGCAAATACTGACCTTGGCTGACGTAAAAGCAACGCATGCTATCGACAGGTCACGGCAACAGTAACTCGACTTGATACTGGGATCCAAGTTTGTGCGGGTGGTACAATCATTCCTATTACATCCCTGCAACACACTGTTGTTGACAATGATTACCAACGAAATTGTGTCAACCTTTAACGAATACAGACTGCTACAAACGGTCATGAAAACGTCAAAGAACCGAGGGTTGCAGTGGCTAACGAAATCTTAATTTATTCTCTGTCATCCCTAAATTTTAAAACTTGTAACTGAAAGCAACCGATCCGATGCTATAGCGGCTTGTGTCAAAGTTAAATGACTTTAACTAACAATGAAGCGTAAAATTCAAAACTGCAATTCACAGGTCTACTTTGCTTGTTGTTACCCTCAATACGTCTCAAGGTAAACATGCCTTTAAAACGGTACTGACAGTAAAATTGTTCAACTTGATTGTAACAAGTGGTCATGGTTTTTATACCAATTGGCTAGGATGCTTGTGCTTTTTATTCTGGCTTTGAAGCAGTAAATACTTAAAGCATTTTGTTTGAGCACCAGAACCTCTTTTTATCAGGTGTGGTGTGAGGTGGGGGTTTGTGTATGGATGGGGTTAGGGGTGGTATCAAGTTCTGAAGGAAAAAAAATCACTCTACTCCAAATGTATTATGTTATTTCATTTTTTCTGTTGAATGTTTCAGATGGTAGAGCTAACACCTGGATCAGGTGTTTACGTTTTTCCACGTGCCATTGACATGGCCATGAAAAAGAAAACATATTCCAAGATGGCACGTAGCCTGCTTGATGCGTTTTTCACGGGGGAAGAAATCCTGACCATGGGATCCTTGAAGAAGGTTGATAAAAGAATCGTAGATTCTATTACTGGTAAGTCAAATTTTAGTCAGTTGTGTCACAGTAAAGTATCACAAACTCCTGTAAATATGATTATGAACCATGTATTTGCATGTAAGCAATCTAATTACATCCAGTTCAATGAAATATACATGGTGACCTTGAAAATATACAGGGTGAAACAAAATAATTCAATGATCAAACTGAGTGCACCAATGCACCTGTAATTTTTTATTTGGTATAAAAAACTCAAATTAGCTGTGTTTGCTTAGACAATACACTGCACTAGTCCGAATCTGAAAACCAATGCGCTAGTCTGACAAAAATGTATTGTGTTTATTTCCAACAAAAATCCACTGCGCTAGTCCGAATATAAAATCCAAATTTATGCCGGACTAGCGCAGTATTTTTTCAGATTTGGACTAGCGCCATGTGTTTCATATTCAACCTAACGCCGTGTATTTCATTTTCGGACTAGGAAAGTACCCGTATATACAATGCACACCAACATTTGACACAAGTATAGATCAAGGTCAAACCAATATAAGTGCAAGACGGTATGTGATATCTCAACAATTAAGTTCGAACAACAAGTTGCCGATCGGACAATCGACCGTATCAAGCATAGACTTGATCTAAAATAAAGTATTCAACTTTTCTCATTTCTTTTTTTTTCTTCAAAGAAATAGATCTGGATACCGTCAATATATTCAAAACTGTAATTAATTTAAACTTATATCTGTTTACAGCTTTTGTAGCAGCTAACCATGAAGTCTCCGAAAGCATGGTGAAGGTTCATATGAGATACAAATTTACCGGCAAAACAGCATATGATCGCCATGCCGAGGTAAATATTTTGTCAGAATTCTATTCCAAATGATATACAGTTGCAATAGAAGGTCAGATTATAGTATGAGCATTACACTTCGTGAGTTATGTTTTCCTAGAAATTAATCTGCAGTCTCAATTCTTCCAGCACCAGCCAATTATCACAATAATTTGCATCAATGGTCACTTGAGTAATCGTAAATGATAAGGAAATACTGATATTTTCATTGTTCAATTATAATACTTTGAACCCGACGAGCCGGTATGCTAGCTCACGTGGACATGTACTGTATACCCGATGAGCCGGAATACCAGCTTTTAGGTCAAGTGTCAAAAACTTGATGTCTGTGTCTGTCAACAAGCATGGGTAGTTACACTTTTTAGTAGTCTCATTTATATTGGAAGACATCAATAAAGCTTTGAACCCATGATTGATGGGTGTGCTCCAAGGAAGATATATAGGGGAACAGGTTTTCTCTGCCACTTTGATTCCACCGCTGTGTAAATCCTATGGGAAGGCAGCCATATTGGATTGTCGCCCATGGAGGGCGAGTTATTGTACCTCCGGCATTTTACGGCTCCGCGTGCCACACTTTGAGGGTCTTCGCAACGGATTAGCTGGAAAATTTGCGTACTTTGATCAGAGCAAGTCGCAATAAACACTATTTGAAACGCAGATACGGTGCGAAACAAAATGCACACACTGTTTATGCGTAAAGTGAATATTTACGAGATCTGCCTTGATATCAGGCCAAAATCCGAATATATCAGGAGGTACAATAACTCTGCTCCATGAGCGACACAAGATGGCGGAGAAAGCTGGTTCCCCTATATAACTTCCTAGGTGTGCTCTTATTTATTCAAAAGAGGTGAAAATTCCTTATATTTTAGTAAATTTGTGTTTTACAAGATATCTGCATGCACACAACATGTAAAACCTTTTTGAAACGGTGAAGTAACTCTTTATTAATATTCAAACATTTAGGAAAGTTTGAATCAAAGCCTAGGGGCTAGAAAATTCAAATTCACTTAAAAAAATTAATAACTTAATTATATTTATCGTGGCAGGTAAGACAGTAAATGTAACTCTTCATTATTCTTTATTTACAGAAAATCAAGGACAAGAAAAAGGAAGAGAAACATAAAAGAAAAGAGGAAGTTAAAAGGAAAGAGGGACTTAAAATGAAGGAACTGAACAAGAAAGAGGCGCTTAAAAAGAAAGAGAAGCTTAAAAGGAAAGAAAAAAACTGAATGACCAGAAAAAAGGCAAGGAATAATGTGTATGGGTTTTTTGTTAAATTTTAGGAAAGTTTTATTAAAGTTTAGTTTTGTAGCTTTTAAATGTAATCTTTACTTATATTTGTATATACTCAGGGTTCCCAGCCCATTAGGCCAAAAAAAAACAAAAAAACTCTGTCTCAGCTTACCTTATCAAAACCCTAAGCGCTATGCGTTTTTTTGTTTTTCATTTTTGTTAGTAAAAAAGGCTACGGGGATGCAAAAATACCCCTTTTTTATTGCACTTTTCGACCACTTTTTTTTTTGCAGCCATTTATTTAACTCTTTTCCATTAGTAGGTAAAAAAGATGAAAAAAACCTGAAAATCTCTCAAAAACCTTTAAAAAAAAAAAAGAAATGCGCTAAATTTGGATTTTTAAAAGCTATGTGCCGGAAGCTGAGACTATTTTTTTGTTGTTGTTGGCCTTAGGGATTTTTTTAAACTTTTTTCCAGTCAGTGAAAAGTCAGAATTTTGATTTGCCCAAAAGTCAAAAGTAGTATATCAGATTTTAATGCATATGAAAAAAAAAGCGTTGATAGATTCACCGAAATGTAACCTTCGGTGAATTCAGCATTTGATCTTGACTGAATTACCAGAAAATTTACAGATTTCATCAGGAAAGTCAGCAAATTTTGTTTTCTCAAAATACTGGGAATCCTGATACTGTTATAAAATTGGATAGATTGAGCCCATATTTATTGGTCGAGCTATGAGTTGCAAAAATATGGGTCGAGCCCAATATTTTAAAACTCATAGCGAGACCAATAAATATGGGACAAAAATCATCCAATTTTATCATTATTATGCTCAGGATCCAAGTTTTTCCACACTTGGATCCTTCAAAGCATAATAATGTAATAACATGTGTGCTTTCCATATCCCTGTTATATCCTGCAAGGAATGTGAAAGAAAAGCCACAATTGTTGCGATGTAAGCCACGGCTATCTTAAGCGTAATATGCACATTGACATTCCCCACATCTTTTGTCGCCAATGAACGAATTAACCACCAAATTTCTCCTCATAAAGCACGAGTTTCCTTAAAATGATATTCTAGATCTGTATTTATTTGCTTGTATCCCGTATTCATTCCAATAATTGTCCATTCCCCAATAAGCGCCCACCCAATATTTTTGGGTGAAATTTTTAAATAATAAGTTGCACTTAGTGAGTTCTTACCATGCATTTGAGGGAACTCTATTTAAATAGAGTGTTTTTTCTTTTCATTTTATTGAGGTTATGTGGCATCTAGGGCAGTTTCTTGCTTTGAAAAGGGTTTGTTTGTACACAGAATTTATCCTATCAGTTTCGAAAATAAGAGCCCATGGGAAATTACTTTGTTAAGGGCCTTGGTCGGCTATTTGAATGAATACGGTCGTCGGTAATGAAGCTAGTGACATAACTTTGTTGGTACTGAACTGCATGTAGGCATAGCTAGTACACGTCTTCATTTAGGGGGTATAAGCTTCATACACAATTTGTGTCTTTATTTTTAGCATTTTTAAATACCTGAGAAATTTTCTGTTTTTTAAACACACACACACACAAAATAATAAATTGGCCAAAGAACATTCAAAAAGATGATAATGATGAAATGCATGTGGGATTTGTTACAGACCAGTGGTGTACGTAACAGACAGGGGTTGAAAGAGGCAAAATTTGGGAAGAGCAGGACAATTAATTGTAACGAAAAAAAACCAAGAATTTGCCCCCTCTGATAAAGAGCTATTATGCCACTGTTCATAATTTGCCATAATTATCAACTAGATTGTAATTAACGTTTACTTATTTTTTTATTCTTGTATACCGTATTTAACATGTGTGCTCTCACAAGTTGAGTGATCAAAATCAGGTGGCAGAACATGTGTAGAGTATTTTCTAGTTTCAAAATTTGTTATTTTTCAACTGGGTCACCAAAAGTCAGCCATTTTTTTGTTTTTATGTATTATATAAAATATCCCAAACCTCCAAATGGGTTGCAATCACATGAGAAGCCCCATTCTAGACATGTACTAGTTCATACACAGAAGCTAACTCTAGATGTTAATATGTAGATAGTAATCAATTTTACTTATTTTTGTATTCTAATCAATTTTACTTATTTTTGTATTCTTGTACATTGTATGTATTGTACCATAATAACATGTGTGCTCTCACAACTTAACTTAAGTGATATAACAAATCTAGTATTAACTAAAAAGATTCCTTGCCATGTTAATGTAGTACTTTATAAACTCAGGTTGTATAACTCGATCAGGTGGTGCTAAAACTAAGAATGTTGACTCCATGTAACATAATAATCTAGTAGGTAACTAAAAAAGATTCCTTATTTTAACATGTTAATGTAGTATTTTATAAACTCAGGTGGTGCTAAAACTAACATGTAAAGGTGATATATAACTAAAGTGGTGCTGAACTACATGTTGCACATTTTATGGGTGTGACTTTGGTCTTATTTTTGTATTCTTGTATATGTATGTACTTCTATAATATGTGTGCTCTCATAACTTATACAGGGGATTTTAGCCACCCAGAGCCACTCTGGCAATTGTTACTGGTGGCCACTGTGGTAGATGCCAGATAAGTGGACATTATAAAAACGAGCCACCTGGGGCCATTCTGGCAATTGCCACAGTGGACCAGAGTGGCAGATTTTAGAATTGCTCTGATAGGTTAATGATTGCATGCTAGCCTGTCCCAATAATAACATGTTAGGTGTGGCCATGGTGACGGTCATCCACCAAGCTTGCCAAAAATTGCAATCAAGAGTGCTCAATTCTAAAATCTGCTATTTTGGTCCACTCTGGTAATTACCATAATTTGCCCCACAGATGTCTCCTTTCTCTAGTGTCCACTCTGGTATCTGCCGGTTGACTTAAATCCCCTATGTAAGTAGCAACTACAAAGGTTTCCTTAATTTTAACATGTTAATGTAGAATATTTTATAAACTCATGTTGTATAACTCAGGTGGTGCTAAAACTAAGAATATTTACTACATGTATATTGATTTATATACAATGAAGGTTATCTGAACTAGATGTTATGCTTTTTATGGTCTGCACAACATTTAACATAGAACAACTGTAGAATGGTTTAACCAAAAGTTTATGAGGTTGGCCATAAACCTTGAATGTTAAAAGACGATCATAAAATGTACACAGGAAATTGTATATTCTAGACACAGTTGGCGCAGTAGCTCTGTATGTTGATTGATAAAGTAGCTCAATACTCTATATATTCAGCGTTCATGGAGGATGCTCATTAGGACACGTTATACTCAGGAAAATTTAAAGAACTGCTTATAATTCATTGTAACTTTAACTTCAGGTATAATATATGTACGTAAATGCTATCTTTGCTTTTATTAATAAATTGTAAAATGTATGTTTTGCTGTTTATTGTCACTTTTATAAACCAATTTGTACATGTATGTACACTGAATTAGACCTGTGATATTAATAACATTAATTGTACATGTCAAAGTGATGTCCACAACTGATATTATATGATCAAAAGATATCAAACATTGGCACACGCTTTAAATCTTTCACACTTCGATATCAAAGCAAATTATGTCATTAGTACACAGGTGATGCATGACGGTGCTATTTTTTGAGTGATTGTCTGTTTTGAAGCAAGAGAAGAGCTACTTTTGTAACAAATTTGGTACAAGAGAATGAAATGGTTGGCAAGAAAAAATACTGACATTCAAGCAGTATATGGATAATGGTGAGTGTATTTGACATATTGTCATCACAATAGGTTGGTAAAACAACACATGGCCTATAGGCTTGATGATTAGTGCTTCTGATAGATATACAGGTGCTGGTTTACCTAAACATTTTGACATAAGTTTGATGTAACATCAGAGTGAGCAGGTTGGCCAAGTATTTGACACAGTTTTGACATATAGCAAACCAATGGCAAACAGTGATGATTTTTGACACAACCGACACTAATCTGGTTTGGCTATAAATTTGACATAGTTTTGACATAGCAAAGCAATGAGGCAAATGGTGAGTGGATTTGACATAGTTTTGACACAATCTGGTTTGGCTGTAAATTTGACATAGTTTTGACACAACTGATACTAAACTGGTTTGGCCATAAATTTGACATAGTTTTGACATAGCAAAGCAATGAGGCAAACGGTGAGTGGATTTGACATAGTTTTGACACAACCGATACTAATCTGGTTTGGCTATAAATTTGACATAGTTTTGACACAACTGATACTAAACTGGTTTGGCTATAAATTTGACATAGTTTTGACATAGCAAAGCAATGAGGCAAATGGTGAGTGGATTTGACATAGTTTTGACACAATCTGGTTTGGCTGTAAATTTGACATAGTTTTGACACAACTGATACTAAACTGGTTTGGCCATAAATTTGACATAGTTTTGACATAGCAAAGCAATGAGGCAAACGGTGAGTGGATTTGACATAGTTTTGACACAACTGATGCTAATCTGGTTTGGCTATAAATTTGACATAGTTTTGACACAACTGATACTAAACTGGTTTGGCTATAAATTTGACATAGTTTTGACACAACTGATACTATAAACTGGTTTGGCCATAAATTTGACATAGTTTTGACATAGCAAAGCGATGAGGCAGATGGTGAGTGGATTTGACATAGTTTTGACACAACTGATACTAATCTGGTTTGGCTATAAATTTGACATAGTTTTGACACAATCTGGTTTGGCTATAATTTGACATAGTTTTGACATATAACTGATGTACTTTCTGGTTTGGCCATAAATTTGACATAGTTTTGACATAGCTAAGCAATGAGGCAAATGGTGAGTGGATTTGACATAGTTTTGACACAACTGATACTAATCTGGTTTGGCTATAAATTTGACATAGTTTTGACATAGTAAAGCAATGAGGCAAATGGTGAGTGGATTTGACATAGTTTTGACACAAATGTGTGAAGTGGGACCGTCATTTGACACAATTTTGACATATTAATAGTACAAATTTGACGTAGTAAAAAAATGTGTGAATTGGGACCATTATTTGACATAGTTTTGACACAGTTTTGACATAGTACAAATTTGACATACCTTTGACGTAGCAAAAAATGTGTGAATTGGGACCATTATTTGACGCAATTTTGACATAGTATAAATTTGACATACA
>JXSR01S022616.1:8660-22516 GCA_000969725.1 Ophiothrix spiculata
TAATTTCATCATGAGATTTACGTACTGACGTCACAAACTTAGAAATACCACCGTAACGTGAATTTGCTACTAGCATTTGTATAGGCAAATTATCTAGGTCAAAACCCATAGTAAAGCTCAGCGGCGCGTACGCCGCTCGAACGAAAATGAACATCAAATTAACCACGAACTACCGAATATTTTAATGCAGAAGTCTTTTTAGTCAGATATATCCCCAGCATGTGCTTGAACATCAAATTAACCACTTAATGCCGAATATTTTAATGTAAAAACCTTTTTTGGTAAGAAATATATCCCACAAGATTTGCGTCGCCATATCTTAGAAAAAAGATACATAATGCAATTTAGGATCAGATATGATGCAGGTTCTACACCGCCAGATTAGATATTGCCCATGAACATATAGGAGATTCGGTGTTTTTGTTCTAAAATCGAGATCTAGAAACCCTCCCACTTCAAGCAATACCCTAATCCAACTGTTGATGCTATATCGGTCGTTGTTTTGAACATAACACCTCTCTCAACATATTAAGCAAAATTTCAAAGAATTTTAAAAATTCATGTCACTTTATTTTTCTTCCCCAGTTCATCAAGGGTATTCTCACACCAGTTTTACTGGAAGACGTATCTGTTCTAGGCTGCCTGTACTGCAGAGAAAAATACAGCCGTTGGGCTCAGAAAAATTGTCCTTTTGTAGTTGTCAAATTGAAGAATCAAATATAGAAGTAAGGAATAACACACGAAGACATAAAAAATGTAATCGGTGGTGTAATAACAAGCAGTGTCGAATTTATTCAAAAACATATGATACAACAATAGTGCGGAAATTTTCCTAGAATAGAATTAACCTTTTTCGAGTTGCTCATATTATGAAACATGATACAATACGTCCTTTTTTATTACAGATTTTTTTTTGTAAAGAATTGTCAAAAATATAAACTTGTAAGATTTGACAGGATTGACTATTAAAGAATACATGTATAAGCGATGGAAATGTCATCACCATCGTTTGATGATGATGATGATGATGATGATGATGATGATGATGATGATGATGATGATGATAAGGAGGAGGAGGAAGAAGAAGAAGAGGAGGAGGAGGAGGAGGATAATTCAGTGGTTGTTCGTCCATGATGATTCATTTTCTAACCTGTTAAATTTGTTGGATCGTATATCTAGGGAATGGATCGTCATCGTTATCATGGTTATTGTTATTCATTGTCTTACCTGATAAAATCTGTTGGATCATATCTAGGGAACAGATTGCCATCGTTACCTTTATTTCACTATTTCCGTGTTAAATATTTTGGATCTAGTGAATGGATCGTCATCCTTATCGTTATTCATTTTCTTACCTGTTTAGATATGTTTGGTTATATCTAAGGAATCGATCATCATCGTTATCGGTATTCATTTTTTATTACCCGATAAAAATTGTTAGATCATATCTAGTGAATGGATTGTGATCGTTATCATTATTTATTTTCTTACCTGTTAAAATCTGTTGGATCATATCTGGGGAACGGGTCGTCATCGTTATCATTATAGTCGTAACTAGCCTTGCTGTCGTAATTAGAGCTAATATCATCGTTGTTATATTCGATTCCTACGGGAAAATATGTACGGAAAGTTATTGTGTAGGAATTGCAATGATCATCCCCTTAAGGGAGGTAGGAACATCGCTATTTCTAAAAAACAGTTTTTCACAACTTGAAAGCTATATTGAAAACTATTACAGTGACAAAAGTATTTATTTTTGGAAAGGGAATTTTACAAAATTGCCATCATAGCATTTTCTTGATTGTTTAAGTTGTATATATACAATTTTATATAGCCTATAGCACGATTATGATTATAACAATTTTCAATGACGAATAACAGTATTTTCAACAATTGACAGTTTTAATATATAATCTATAAGGATTTATTTGAGTGTTATCTATTGTATTGTATTGTATTGTATTCTATTCTATTCTATTCTATTCTATTCTATTCTATTCTATTCTATTCTATTCTATTCTATTCTATTCTATTCTATTCTATATATTCTATTCCATTCTATTCTATTCTACTTTATATCATGATTACAGTGATTTGAGCCATGCAATAGTTTGTACTATTGCACGGCATGAAACAAACCTGTGTGATATCATGATATAAAACAAATATTGAATGCCTATGCACGTACAATATTCGCCTTGTGAAATAGAAAAGCCCAAATTTGACCGAATGATATATTTTTTTTTGTACTATTGCACTCTCAGGCATTCAATATCTGTATTCTATTCTATTCTATTCTATTCTATTCTATTCTATTCTATTCTTTTGTATTCTACATTAGTTTAGTACCAAGTTATATATACCATCATCAAGTATGGTGACAACGACGCCATGTCCGGTAATGTTGCGTTTCCAAACTGGGAAAACATTCATTGTATGTAATGGTGTGTCGTGCTGAAAAAACAACAACATTAGTTCTTATCTAACCTTTAAAAGGTACATGAAAATCGTAATCTGAAAGTTTCGTATCTGTGATATTAGTTTTGTTACACTTTTTTCAATTGAAAAGCACCCCGAGAAAAATTGTACACCATTTGTTTCTAAGTTGGATTGGGAGTGGCCTTTGGTCAGCATGGTGTGCTTATTATATTACTTAGTCCTTTGTCAGGTAGATCGCTAGCATGGGCGTCAAGTTGGGTATGGCTACAATTTTTTTAACTGAAATTGAAAGTTTAGGGTGTGTACTTAAAGAATCTGAATGATGCCTAAAATCCACGCTTGAGCAATTTTTGTTATTGACGTAATACGTTACCCCCCCCCCCCCCCTTTTTCGTACATTGTTAGAACGCGGATTAAAATTTTAATCAACGCGGATTACCTAGTGAACCACTCATTTGTGGGTTAAAAAGTTTAACCAACAAGATTAAGTTTCTGCTAATGGGGATTAAAATTTTAAGCTTATTGGTTAAACTTTTTAACCAACAAATGAGTGGTTCACCTGGTAATCTGCGTTGATTAAAATTTTAATCCGCGTTCTAACAGTGTATACAGTATATACTTAATTTCAGAACATCTTATATGTGGTATAATCATATCATGTTTGGTGTCAAATTAAAGCTTATGACTAGTAAAATATGTATAAGTGGGTTAAAAGGGATAAAAATAAAGTTAAGGTCGCCTTAAGTCCACATAATGTCACAAAAGGGCAAAAGTAGCCTAAACTTCACCAGGAATTTCATAACAATGTGTAATATATCATGTTTGGTATCAAGTTAGGTATGCTTACAATTTTTTGGCTGAAAATGATAGTTTAGAATGCGTGCTTAAAAATCTGAATGATGCCTAAAATCCACGCTTGAGCGATTTTTGTTATTGACGTTATAAGCCACACCCTTTTTTTCACATACCGGTATACCTTTTAAACAGCAAACTTATCATGTTTGATATGAAAATAAAGTTAATGGAACATGTTATGCAAATACCTTAAAATCGTGTCACTTTTAGGTGATTCAAATTCAAAATGGCCACCAAAATACCATATTTTTATATATTGAACGCAAAAATCGTTTTAAATTTACAATATCATAAATATTAACTAGAGGGAGCATTCATGTATCAGTAATGTCTTTTTTTTATCTAAACATGTGCCATTAAATATTTGAAAATTGAAACTGTCGCCCAAAGAAGGCCAAACATGAGCACTGGTATGTTTTGGCACATAAATGGAATTTTACGAATCAGCACTAAAATAATTAAATATTCAAATTAATTAGTGAAAATGGTTTTAGATGGTACTACAGAAGCAACTTGGTCATTCACATATTCATTTACAAAAACCGTGCCCATATTAAGGTTCAAAATGGCTAAATGCACATTTTAATGCACAGGAACATAATTCAAAGACATAATGCCAGCATTAAAGATATTATACACCCAACGTAATTCATGTATAAATGACTTTGAAGGAAACCTGTATCCACAAGTTATTTCCCACGAAATTTGAAAATCCAAAATAGCCACCATAATTAGGTCCAAAATGGCAGCAAAAAGTCCTTTCATGGTGGGAAACTAGTTGCATCGATTTTAAATTAACATTGAAAACATAAGATATCCAATACAATCAATGGAAAATGTCATTAGTATTAATAATACATGTAGATATATTTTCCCCAAATTAGGTTGATAACATATGACAAGTCTAAAATGGTTCCAAATATATAACTTAAAATAACAGGTAAAGTGCATATTTTCATACAAAATGGGTTCAGAGAGATTCTGTTTTCAAATAATGAAAGGATATTGCTTTAGGGGTTAAAGGAGATACATTCTGACCCAATTGTGCAATTCACGTGTATCAAAATGGCCGCCAAAATTATATTTCCTCAAGTATGGGTGTCTTGTAGGGGGATTTGGCGGTCGTTTGGGGTCTTTTTGTCTTCGACAATACATATTTTTATTTTTATTATGTGATTGATGTTATTTTTCCCTAGTTACAAGTGTTATTTTTGTAGCCCAAGAACCATTTCCATTGATAATTCGAATATATTATGTTTTAATCCTAATCTCATTTAGAGCGAATGTTATACTCAATTGTTGATGGCCATTCGCATTTTGTGTGGAAGGATGCTTATGTTGTAACCAGCAAAGCTATTTTCCATTATGTTAATTATTACTAGTATTCAGTTTATTTGATGCTGTTTTTAACTTACTGTTACCCGTCTTTGTGCAAAACAAACAGTGCTTGTGTGGTTATTTCAAGCTTAATTTTCTATGTATTTATGTATTTTTTAGATTTGAAATATGTGAATGGTAAATCTTAAGGTCAACTAATCTTGTAGTTAACTTAGATATTACTTTCTATTGATGGTTTAGGATATTTGGCCTTTTTAATCATATTTTGATTGTTTTATTAAAAATATGTCATTTTTGGCGGCCATTTTGAATTTTAAGCCTTCAAATGACCTAGGGTTAAGACATTTGCATTCTACATTTAATTAACTTTAATTCGATACCAAATATGATATGTTTATACCACATATAACATGTTTTGAAATTAGTATAATATGCGAAAAAGGGGGGTAACGTATTACGTCAATAACAAAAATTGCTCAAGCGTGGATTTTAGGCATCATTCAGATTCTTAAAGTACAACGTCCCAACTACCAGTTTCATCAAAAAAATTGTAGCCATACTCAACTTGACGCTCATGCTATATATTTGATCAAATCTACTTGACTATGTGCTTTCAAGTTGCATAGGTCTGTTATTCAATGGGTATGACTTTGTCATGAACAGTCATGTGTCCCCTATGGAACAACCTGAACAAACAAACAAACAAAAACCTACAAGTAAACAAACAAACAAATTTAGTTTGTTCCATATAACATATATTTATTATATAATCCAGTTTATACTGTATTCATAATTTGAATTGTTTAATTTTTGTAGCTGCTTTATGTGTTTCATTTATGAGTATTTTTGTTTTAATCCAAAAATTTTAAATTAAAACTAAAAGCTCACAACCTCATTATTATGCAGATTTTTGTTGAAAAATTAAACAAATCTAAATAAGATACAGGATCTATTAATAAACGAAATCCGGGTTATATGTCATTGTCAAATCTTTATTCTAAAACTATGAACATCTGTCGTTGTATCGCATTGTTTGGTTTGGTTTTAAAAATCACCATAAAATGTACTGGCAAATAGAAAATCTCCGAATTTGATTAAAGAGAAATGCATACCATTGAACGGTATTTAGTTAACTGTTATGTAGATATTAACGTCTATGATTGATGCTTAGTTATCTTAATGTTTTTGCTCCAGCAAATTGTCTAGTTTTATTGGAGATGGGGAAGGTTCGTGTTTGATTAAAGAGAAAAGTGCATATCATTGAACGATGTGTTAAATAAATCTTCTTATCTTTGATTTATGTTATCATGTTTTTGGTTTAGCAAAATTAATTTATCTAGTTTTGTTGGGCGTGGGATGGGGAAGGTTAATCCCTCTTGTCCATCACGTTTTGTGTATCGATCGAGGCAAAAAAGCTTCTCTACTTTCGTCCCTGGTTGTAGAAATTTATTTTTAAAATCTTTACAACACATAAACGCTGTATCTAAATTTTTTATGGTCTGTCTTTTGAGAGAGTTCGAGAAATCTATTCGATCAAATAGTTTTTTAGGTGCAGACATAAACAAGTACGATTACATAAACTCCGACAGCCCGATAACTAAGAAATAAAAGCATTAGAAAATCAATTATAACATATAATGTAGGCTTGAGGTATAGAGAGTATACAGGTTGCAAAAAATGACAAAATCTTAAATTGAAATATGTTTTTTTAAAAGACTAATTTGCAATGGTTTAAATCAACGTTTACTTGGTCATTATACTTACAAAGTACCATTGTTTTGCCCAAAGGGGGTCGTTAAATGGTGATGCGCTCCTCGTTTCATTAATTACGTCTGCTCCTTGTGATATCTCCCGCTTTGTCCTAATTAGAGGCGTCTGCTGTTTGTACCATTCAACCTTTGAATGATAAAATGTTATTCTTCTTGTAATATTATTAAAAAAACCTTACCCTTATTTTTCTACATTTATTTTATAATTTGAGCTCGGGGATTTAAGACATCCTTTACTTGTTTACAATAATTGACCAAATATTTTGTTCGACCTGTGTCCAGTTGAACATATTGTTAAAGAAATTTAAAAACAAAATTTCCTGAGACTAACATTTTTGTAGATTTTATCATCGTTACATTTTATAGACTATAACTGTGAGGCACTGCATCAAAAGGTACAGGTTGTCGGTCGTGTAAAAGTGGAGATAAATAGACAAATTAAACTAGCAAATTATAAAGAAAAATATTATTGTCACTATTCATCATAAATTCAAAACCAAAACTTCAATTTTCACAAGCAAGGTATCTTTTAAAGCTTATAATTCCCTTTCAAGTGATATGAAAATCTGAATTATGTTAAAGGAAGACAACTTGTACCTTTTGATGTAATGTGTCATAAATGAAGAGACACCAATTTTGAGAGTTCTTCAAAATGTCAAAAACTATCAAAATCTACCATGTGGCAGTGCCTGTTATTCTTACCCGTGGATCGTCCGATAGAGATGATATATTATTGTCATCATCTGTGTTTCGCCTCTGTCGAATTGGTAGTAATTGCTCAAACAAATAGTAATTTTCTAAACTGCCAATCTGAATACAAAAACAACAAAGTGAACTAATTTAAAAAGTGGTATTTGTGGGCCGCCGTGACACAAGGATGCAGTTTTACTCACTCTCTTAATGTAAAAGAGTGAAAAGTTCACTCTCTCTAGGAGAGTAAACAATTTCACTCTAAACGAGTGAAATTTCACTCTTATATATTGAATTTTGACTCTTAAAAGAGTGAAATCTTAACTATGTCACTTTTCAAGAGTGGAATGTCACTCTTTCAAGAGTAAATTTGATCACTCGTAAAAGAGTGACACTAGGGACCAGCCCTTAGAAAGAGTGACAATTTTACTCCAAAAGAGTGAGAATTTCACTCTTTAAAGAGTGACAATTCAGTCTTGAAAAGTGAATTCTTTAAGATTTCACTCTTTCCAGAGTCAAAATTCACTCCATAAGAGCGAAATTTCACTCGTTTAGAGTTAAATTGTTTTCACTCCTTACATTAAAGCAATACTATAAGATTTTGGTCAAAAATGTTTTATAGTAAAAACAACATAAAATGAAGGAATGTGACTGTCTAAAAGTGTTTTCAAGTGTATTTTGTCCAAAATTTGTTTTGCCACTGAAAACTGGATAAAAAGCATATGCATACTTTCCTATACTAAGACATGTGGAATTAAATTCGGGATCCCGAATTTAATTCAACAAATGGCCATATCCGAAAGAGTAAGTATATTTAAGCCAAATCCTTTGGAGGATATTAATATCTACCCAAAACAAACCCAATAAGCTAAAAAAATCAGAAGTCATGGGTTATAGGGGGCGCTTCATTTTTAACACTTTATAGTATTGCTTTAAGAGAGCCTTGTAGCATATCTGAGCACAACGAGTATAGATATGCTATAAATTACTGAGCTACATGAAGAAGTCCGAGAACTGCATCCTTTTGCCGCGGTAGCCCACATTTAGCTGAATTGTTCTACTTGTATGTCTCAGTTAACGGTTATGTAATATACTCGGATTAGATACCTTTAAGGCAGAGCAGAAATTCTATCAGAATAGGAATTAAGAAAAGAAATTCACAAGATCAAATGAGAATGAGATGGGGATAAACACGTGAAAGAAGAGAATGAAAACATTCAAGTGTTTGCTCCACAAAAGAATAAGGATACTAATCACAGTATGATATGAGCTGATATGAACGCTTAAAAGTATTCAACTTTTCAAGCGCTGTGTCTCATATTTAAAAATGTCAAACGTACGTATATCAAGGCAAAGGACAGTTCATCTCTTTTTCCAAGATGTTGAAGCCTGTTTCGAGGGGACAGAGAAGCACCCTAAAGGAGCACGAGTTGAAAAGAAATCATCTAACTGATGTTGAAAATGAGGTTATCTACTGCTTTTCGACATACAGCTGTTTATGTCTCCCTTTTTATTAAGTACTAGCTATCAAGTGGGTGAGATACCTTAAAATGCAATCAATTAACATAGAGGAGTGCCACGGCCTATACACCAAACGGGGCTCACAAACTATACAATGCTACAAAAAGGACCATCAAAACCACCTTGATAATCATCATGCATAATCAATCTTTTAAACGTATTTCTAAGGATCCCTGCTTATTCACTGTCAAAGTGTCTAAGAATAGTCTTTACCTCAGTTACTGGCCCACACTATACACAGAGCTCATGGCGAAGTAATTAACACTTCTTTTGAGTGGGGAGTTTAAATTTATGCAATGAGGCACGCGAATATCTTCTTTGCCTCAAAATTCGAAAGCCCGGCTCCATTACTTGACTCTTTGCATTGGCTTCCAATTCGTGAACGTATCTGTTTCAAACTCTGTGTCTACGTGTATAAAACTATAAATGGTCAGGCTCCACAATATCTGTCTCACATGATAACAATCAAAGGTATGCCATCACACGGACCAATTACTCGCTCATCTGCAGATCCAAGTCATCTTGTCGAAGAGAAGAGATCAACGTCGGCCCATGAGCCTCTGCGCCCGATTGGAAAACCCATTTTGCTTTAATTTTTTTCATCAAACTCTTCCTAAATAGCCCATATATTTTGTTAAATAATATAATTTATCTAAATATAACAGAAATTAACAGATTTCCCCAATTTGGTTTCCAATTTTGCGCCTTGCGCAATACACAATTCTATAAGTATTTTAGACTTCCCCATAATTATCAGTCAGACGCGCTGGTGTAGTGGTAGAATTCTCGCTTCCCGTGCACGCGTCTCGGGTCCGAATCTTGCTTCGGCTTATTATCTTACACTTTTTTTTTCATTTCTTTTCTTTTTATTTCAGTTATATCCAATCATTTTCTTTGACTTTTCACTCTCTATGATGTAATTCTTCTTTTTTTTCATTCTTTCTTTTTTTTTCAGAGCTACTGATAAAATGCTAATTTACGGTATTATAACACTTCGCGCGGTAGCAATAGTACCCAGATAGCGAAAAACAGGCATCTTCGGATGATCCGTGTGTGTTTATTAGGAGTACAATTAGGAAACCTGTCATAAAATAATGTTAGGAACATTTATCTCCTTATGGGTATATGTCACAAACCTTAATTGTACTCCGATCACAACCACAGTGAGCTTCTGAAGTTGGCCAATTTTGACAAAAACGCAATGTATTTCAATGGAACAAATTAGCGATATTTGAGTTTCTGTATAAGAGATTGGAAATCCCGAAAAGGCTGTTGGGCCGACGTTGATCTCTTCTCTTATCTTGTCGTACCATCTACCAAAAAATGTGTTGGGGACAAATCCTTTGCTGTCGCAGGGCCTTCTCTCTGGAACAATATTCCTCGTCATGTTCGTGAATCTATCAACATCGATAGTTTCAAACAGGGTCTAAAGACTTATTTATATCCTCAGTAATTTTCATGCTTTTTGTGTTTTGTATATTTTATGTGTATGCGCTATGATCTCATTGGAATTGGCGCTATATAAATTTTGCATGTTATGTTATGTTATGTTAAGAGTATCTTGTGCATTTATAAAACATAGCAGTTACTCCTATAAATGAGCAATTTCATTTCAATCCAATCCCATGCTAAAAGTTGTATTTATACGTTTGATATAGTAGACATTGCCTTAAATTATAAAAAGAGAAGTGATCGTCTGCTAATTTGTGTAGAGTTTCTCCAAGAGAAAAGGAAGTAACTTGAAATATATCTGAAATACACACATTTAGCTAGTTCAAATGTTCTGTCCGTGCATAACAATGCATTTTGTAATCCGTAGTAAAATATTTTGTTAACCCATTACTTATTCTATTCACTGGAGCCAATAAGTATAGATAATCCCCACTTGAGAAATTGCAATCCTTAACAATCCTTTTGTGTTTACACGATAAAAAGCAACTAAAAAACTCTAGACGTTATGCTTTTCGTCGAAGACAATAGCCTATGCTATACTTTGATTGACAGGCCTGTTTTGTCACAGATCTTTAAAAACGAAGATCTGTGGTTTTGTGCGGTAAAATTAATTCGATACTTCTTTTGTCATTTACGATTTAGTTAACAAATCCTTTGTCCTTTCATGAGATAACTTACGACAAACTTGAACAGGCATACTGTATATTTACTTTGTTGGACCATGGAGGTATTATAATACCTCCATGGTTGGACAGAACTTTTAAAGTCAACAATTTGAAGAAATGCACATTATTATTGCGTTCTTGTATGCTGATTATTGCAGATATTTCAGAGTGCATACTAGTGCTGGTATCGGCAAGCATTTGCATTGTCGACAAAGCCCCGAAATCGAGCAACCGACGTCGCGACACTGTCGACAATAAGTTTTGTCAAAGCAACCAAAAAGAATGAAAATAAAAAATGAAGGCAACCCTGTTTAATTCGTCACCCTCTTTAATTGAAATCAATGTGCCGATACTGGAATGGAATGTTATAAATGACAATGTGATCAAAAAACTTATGCCAAGACGAGTAAAATATCAGGGTAAATTTCATTACTATTTTCCAAGAGTATTTATTTAATTTTATATTTGTCGAGTTTGTCGACACATAAGCTGGCTTGTCGACAACGAGTGATGTTGGTTTTGTCGACGACATTGTCGACAAAAGGCTTGTCGATACCAGCCTTAGTGAATACATACCTTCTTAATAAATTGAAATCCGAGACCAGAAGCCACTTCTCGTGCAATATGATCTCCACCCTTCAACTGAACTGCAAATTTGTTGCTGTATATTCCGTCTACATTTTGAGAAGCCGAATTTATCTCGAATATTAATAAACAAAATACAATGGTTATTCCATTGACAAGAGAAACAATCCACATTTTACTTCACTTCTCATAGTTTTTGTGATATTTAGCTTCCAAAGTGATCAATAACACAATGACGGAAAACTGACTTGAATATGAATATGCTCTCGGAAAACTGACTTGAATATGCTAATTGCAATTCAAAAGTACTGACAGTGACCGGAAATTTGATTGCTGAATTTACAGTCATACGGTATAATAACAATTGTAAAAATCATAATTCGAATATGTCAAATAGCGGCAGATTTTACGTCAAAATCCTCTTAAATTAAATATAGGATGTTTATAATGAAAAAGTATATGTGTGTGAGTATGCAGATGTTCGACCACTTTGAAAGATAATACTCATTTAAAAAAATATGTCGCTTAAAGGTGCAATTCATGATTCTGATGTGATGAAAACCCAACCTCTTTTCTAGCTGGATAAAAAGAAGAGTATAGTACAACATAAATGTATCTTGAAAATATCACTTGATTCAAACCATTTGTTGTTCAAGTAACAAGCTTGTCAACATTTTAGAAATCCCTGTAGGCTGCTGTGTTGTAACTACTGTCAGGGCCCGACAATAATTAGAAAATAACATATTTTCTCATTTTTTTTTCAAAAATGCAAGCAATTTTGATAGAGGTGACCTTGAGGGATGAAAAGTGGATCATGAATTGAACAGTTTATAATACGGTCCTGTAAATACAGTTTAAACATGTATCCAATTTTTCTTCCTCGTAAAATTTACTCTGAATGAACAAGAACATGTGTCCCTAATTCATAAATATGGAATATTTGACGCGATTTATCTGAAGAGCTACCGGAACATGATACCACGATACATGTAAATAATGATTGCATCTGAGTACTTACACCTAAAGAATGCTTATTTTTGTTTTAAAAGAATGATTTAGTCGTTTTTTATTATCATAATTACCAATTTTTTCTACGATATTACACCAAATGTTTTTTCTGGCAATGGCAAGTTGCTGACATTAAAACAACTGTTTTATGATTGCATCCGAGTACTTAAAGGATTGATTAATTTGTTTTTTATTATCATAATTACCAAATGTTTTCTACGATGGTACACCAATTGTATTTTTCTGGCAATGAGTATGATGACAAGTTGCTGACATCAGTACAATTATTTTATGATTGTTCACTTATATCCTTTCAATTTGTGCTTTTGGTTGAAAACGAACGTTTTATTGAGGATGCCACCTGTTATTTTGATACTATGGCTAGTTAATACAAAATGCATCACATATACTTCGTAAAACTGTCCATATTTGAATCGCAAATGAGCAATTAGCATAATTTCTTTGAACTATCATGTCGGGCACATCATAAATTTGAATTAATTAACATAATCTGGAGATGAAATGTGAATGACCATCAGAAGAAACTTATCCTACGTTTCCTGTAGTTCGATTCATAGAACCCTTGTTTTTTTGGAAGACACAAACCAATATATAGGTAAATAACTAACAAGTCCAGTGATCTACCTCTACGGAGTGATATCAGTGGGCTATCAGAACTCAGGGGTTTTCTAGGGGATGGTACAATTTGTGACCCCACTTCCGTGACCCCCACTTTTGTGACCCCACTTTATTTTTGCCAATTTTACACCAATATCACAAAAATATATTTTTACACATTTTTAAAATCATCCGAGGTCATTAAGGGGGTCGAAAAGGGTTAAAGGTCAAATTCTTAAAATGCTCCGATTGACCTACAATTTGATATGGATGTATTTTAGGACATCCCGAGCAACATAAACACATTCTAAAAATCATTCAAGGTCATTAAGGGGGTCTTAAGGGGGTCGAAAGGGATGAAAGGTCAAATTGGCAGATATTGATTTTTGATGATTTTTTCATATATTTTTTAATTTGTTCAAATTTGACCCGGAAGTGACCCTTAATGACCTCTGAAATGTGTTTATGTTGCTATAGGATGTCTTAAAGTACATTCATATCAAATTTCAGGTCAATCGGAGCATTTTGAGAATTTGACCTTTGATCCCTTTCTACCCCTTAAGATCCCCTTAATGACCTCGGATGATTTTAAAAATGCGTAAAAACATGTCTTTTTGTGATATTTTTGTAAAATTGCCAAAAATAAAGTGGGGTCACAAAAGTGGGGTCACGGAAGTGGGGTCACAAATTGTACCATCCCGTTTTCTATTAGTCATTGGATAAATTATATTGATTTGTATTGTGGATAGTATCGTCGAAAAAACAAAGGTCCTATGGATCGGACTACGTTTCCTATTAGTAACAAACCACAAACTGGTCCTCTCCTGACCTTGAACATTCCTTTTTCGCACAGTAAAATATGTGTACACCAAAATTATATATTGCTGGAAAGCTTATTTTCCAAAGATTTCTAATT
>JXSR01S022619.1:2345-19015 GCA_000969725.1 Ophiothrix spiculata
GGGATAAATATTGTTCACACATACTTGCGTAATTTCCGACGTTTTGATTAGTCGAGAGCCATCACGTGGCCATGTATAAACAGCGTTGATTCATAAGCGGCATAACAAATGTTATGATTGCGCGACGCTCCGCGTCGCCATGTGCACAACGGCGCCCCGGCTCTGAACGCGGGATGTAGCGCGTGCGTTTGATAACTTTAAAAGACAGGTTAAAATCTATGGGCGCTATTAAATAATTTGACAACCAGGACGGAAAAGACTGTTTTATGGCCAATTTTTGCCGAGGGCAGGATGGCGAGCATCGCTTCGCGATACTGAGCGCCATCATGCCCTCAGGCAAAATCAAGCGATTACACACGGAAAATATGAATGAACCCTTTATTTAGATATTTTGAAATTAATTTTTAACATGATCAAATAATTGATATATACAAATAAGGGGAAGTGGATTAGGGCAGTGGTTCTTCCCTCCCTTTGGACCAGAGTCTTGGATATTCCCAATCAGCGCTATTTGGATTTTATTATAGACACTTGCTTCCATTGTTTTTCTCTTTGTCTTTGGTCTTCCTTCTGCCCTCATAAGAAATGTCCATCATAAAAAAATAAATGTTGGTGTTTATATAGCACTTTTGCAGAATTGATCAAAGTGTTTTACATTTATTCCATTACCAGTAGAATAAAACCAACTTACGCGGCTGCCTTACAATCAGGCGCCTATTGAGTACATTTGTAGTAACTACCCATGATTTGGGCCGACGAAGCAATTAGGATTAAATGTCTTGCCCAAGGACATAACCTGTTAGCCGTAGCGGGGCTCGAACTCACAACCTACTGATTCGGAGTCCTGCTCTGTTCCACTAGACCACACGAGTTCCATAGTTTGTCCTACCAAAGCCTGGTGGGAAGCTACAAAAATTGTACTTCAATTTAAGTACCAATAGTGTCACATTGTCTTGAAGAAAAAAAAAGAAAGAAACCCAATAGATACTTGAAGCAAAATGATTTTGTTCTTCCTGCAGCAAATCCTAAGCATATTGAATGAGAAATAGCTATTAAAACATAATAATAAGGCAAAAATTCATTTGAATACCTTGTAGTAAAGTAAAATGTTCCAACACTTTTTATGGATACTTTATTTTGAAAAGCAAAATGACACAAACCCTTTACTACAAGCCGCAATAGCTGAGCTCATCGGATACTATTGCTAACTAGGCTAAACGGTAATCATCCCTTTGTCAGCACATCTGTTAAAGCGATAAACTGTGGCGTCTTCCACATTAAGCTTACCCTACCATGAACATGAGTTATGTATGGAAGTGATTATTAGACAGTAACATTTTAAAAAATTGTTTCACATCTTTGCTTTCTTAAAAGATTCATAGTGACTCTTATTTTCTGAAATATTATCCAAAATCGTAGCCAAACAAAAGGTTCATAAAAAAATCAAGTCTCCTTGTTTCCTTGAGCAAGAAACTTTGTTCTGATTGCTCCATAGTTGTAAAGGCAAGTTCAAACCATTGGTCCTCCTTGTGATTTCTCCACCTTTAGGTACTGCATACAGCAGTTTAGTTCAAAACTTTTGTAATGCATAAAAGTGGATTTAGTTAACCCATTACTGATTGGATTCAATGGAGTCAGTAATCCAGTTAATTGCCACTTCAGAGTTTCAAAATCTGTAGAAATTCCATTGTGTTTACATGAGCAAAAGCAAAGAATCCGTAGCTCGTAGATGATAATAGGCTGTCCCATATCCCATACTCCTTTTGTCAATTACAATTTTGTAAATAAAAACCTTTGTTTTTTAATGAGATAGTTTATAAAAGATTTGAACAGATCTAGTGTATATCTTGTAAGTTAAGCATTTTTAGAGATAAAACAAAAATCTCATTCTCCTGAGTTTTTGAAGGCATGGACATGAAACACAATTATTTTTTACTTTGTCCTTAATTAACTCACTTAATTTATTGAGTCGAAATATATTCTTGGAAAAATATTCTAGGAAATAATGTTAAATGTGGTTATAGGTCAAAATTGGTAGATGTCTTCCAATTTGGAATTTGAATTATAAATCACATTTCTGCAGATACAGCACTTGAATTAGGTACATGGATTCAATTTGCTATTGTCTTCAAAGTAAATTTGTATAGTAAATGTTTCCAATAACCAAGTTCTTAATGCAAGCTGGTTATAGTCCAACTGGAACAAATTCTGCCCAACAAAGTAAAAACGCAGTATGTGCATTGCAGTTATATTGCAAGTTACTTCCTTTTCCCTTTGAGAAATCCTGCACAAATGAGCAGATCATTAATTCACTTTGCAGTATCTATCAAAACATGTGTAAATTTAATTTGTTGGCTTGGGAGTGCTAGTGCATGTTCAATGGAAGTACCTGCTATGCTTTATAAATGCACATACTGCATTTTTACTTTGCGGGGCAGAAATGGGGATTTTGTCCCTCCCAATTCATTTTTATCCCTCTATGTACTCCTCCCATCCCACATAAAACTTTTCTGGTGCTTGTAAACACATCATATTGAGATAAAGGTATTAGTCATGTTCCACTTGACAATGAAAACTTGGGAAAACTCATTTGAATCAAAGAGAGATTAAATAGAATCAAACTAAACAAATTCCTATTATTTGCGCATAAACAGTGATTTTCAACCAAATTTCCTCTCTTAGGGATTTTCCAACAGTGTTTCTAAATTCCTAAATTTTTGTTTCCAAACATGTAGTGGTTGATTTATATTGAATATTAATCTTTTGGAAGGTTGGTTAAGTATAAATGATCTGTTAAGTAAAAATGTTTTTATAGCTAGGGAGTTTTATGCCTGGTTTTATGATTTTGATAATTAAATGATTTTTTTCTAGAAACACAATCTTGAAATTTTTATTTTTCAGAGAATGACAAATTCAAAACACAAGTAATTGTCATTTTTGCAATAAATATTCAAGTTAAACAGGAATGGTTATGGATATAAGTTAGTAGGTAGAGGAACTTTCTTAAAATGCAATAAAATCAGTATGTGTCGCTGAAAGTTGAGCTTCACATAGATGATTGTGGCAATGCCTTTAAATCTGAGCCGGCATCCCCTTATACCTGTTATGATTGATATAAAGGCAGGCTAGGATGATTGCCTTCTCTTGGGGTTATCCAACTCTTTGATGGCAGACACTTGGTTAGAGAAATAGCAAATTGATTTATCTAATCGTCGGTCATTCTCCGCTCCTTCTCTCCTTCACACAAAGCTACTAAAACAAGGTTTGAGCCACGCAGGATATCTACTAAGCAACAAGTGCTGCAAGAAGAGTCGTTGAAAACAAGTGAAACCTTACCAACATCCAGGCCACTTATGACGCAGAATACAGTTACCATGGCAACCAATTTGCACAAAAGAATATAGGAAATGTGTTTTTGACAGAATTATCATTTGATTTGGTATTTTTGTCATTGTAAATTGGATGTGAGTTAGGATTATAGTGAAATCGGTGTCAGGCGAGAATTTCGTAATTTGATCCAGTGAGATTACAGTACAGTCAATTTAAAAATATCACAGGTCATTCTATTGTGTCGTCGACTTGTAACCATCGATTATTTAGATTCTGAAGCAAATCATTCTGTTATTGTATTGAAAGTCCAAATCTAAGTCCACTTTTAAGAATATAGAGGTGTTTTTATCATAGGACATATGTTTATTCCCTTTGGAGCTTACAAGCGTCAAAGGGAATAAAATCGCTTAATATGATTTTGGTTATTATCATCAAATAGAAATACTTTAAACAAGGATTTGTATGAGGCTTTAATTTCTATGAATTTCACAAATCATAAACACATATATAAACCCCTTATTGACATATGCTACTTTTTGAAATATGCCCCCCCCCCCCCAAATAGGTCAAAAATGACCAAAAAAATTGATGTTGGGCCTATTTTTGGCAATATATTTCAAAAAGAAGTCAAAATAAAAAAAATTAATGAAGGCTTTCCTAAACATGTGTTTCTAGATACTAAAAAGTAAAAAAGGTCCAAGTTTTATTTTTGCAAAATTAAGTTAGTCGTTTACAAAAATATTTTGCCAAAACTGACCTACTAACATCGTCTTCTACATGTAAATCCACAATACAACTAGAAATGTGTACTTTTATACGAGTTACAAAGCATAAAATAATTTTGAAAATGAAGGGTTTGACTGTACCCTTAAGAGAGTTAATTCAATCAAGGGTCTCCATTCTACTGCAATTTAGTATTTCAGGTTTGTACTGCGCTGCCTCTCTCTCAATTTGATATCCCCTCAGATCTGCCTCAATATGCCTGCCTCATAATTAGGTTACATGAGAAGTTACAATTACTGCAGTGTAATGACATTGGCACAATTCTTGATGTGCCATAATAAGATCATCATGACATTGTCGACTCCCTACAAACACCAAATGACACATTACAAACAGCACATCTGGACATTTATTCTGTTGATCTAGAATTCTATAATTCATTTATAGATTTCATCCACCCTGACTGCAGAGGCTGCGGCATAGCCAAGGTTCTAACCTTTTCTAGTCTGGTGGTCATTTTTGTTATTGAGCAAAAAACTTCCACATTCCACTGTTAGATTATCTTGCCAGGTGTTCTCTTTACTCTTTCTGCTATTTTGGAACTTTATTCTAAAGATGGTATTCCAGATTTTGACACCAACCCTGTCCCCTCCCTAGAAAATACAATTGAAAAGGGTTAATAATAATTGGCAAATTGCTGAGATGGGGAATATGTGATGGCTCACCCTGAAAGGGGGGACTTTGAATTTATATCAATTTTTTTTTTCATTTCATCTGTTGCAACATTTTCTAAGCTTTAAAATGTCACCTTACTTGTTGCAATTGATCAAGGCGATCAAAATTTACAATGTCAGAAAATCTTGTTATTTTCTTTATTTTTTGCTGCCTATTTTTACCAGTATCTTGAAAAGTGTTTTGTCGCAAAGTCCCCCTTTTCGGGGTGAGTTATCACATATGGGCTGATTTATGCTAGATTTATTCAGTTTGACAAGAATCTGTCCCTAAAATGTACACACTTAACTATCAAAAACACAGGCAACAGATTGGAGATTGTAATATTTCTTTTAGGCAACAAAATAAAAAAACCTGTTTTTACAGGCCCGGCCGACGCTAAATTTGTGTTTTTGAAGATTTTTTTGTCATGTGAAATAAGCTGTTTTTGGCCAAAATTTACCAATTTTGATTAAATTTTTAAATAAAATTTCTTTTTAAGAAATTTTCAGTTTTTCTCCCGATTTTTTCAGATTTTGGAGTTATTTTAGAAACAATTTGCCCACCCGACTTACCCTACTTAAAAGGTCCGCCCATCCTTAAAACATTTTTTTTTTGTCGCCTTATCATAAAAATATTTTAAAAAGTCAAAGAAATATAAAAGGGAGGAAAACTTTTTAAAACAACAGATAGTTAAAAGATACAATGAACTGCAAATGCCAAGACAAAAAATGGGTTTTGAGAACAACTTCACCTCTTGCATGTTATTGCCCAATTACAAAAATCCAAGAAAATAAGTATTTTTATTTAAGAGGTGTAGAAGATATTCATGACCTGGAATACACCCTGGTGTGATATATACTGAAATCACAAACATGTGGAATTAATTACACATTGTCGCAACTTGACTTAAGGATGAACGCTGGGGGAACGAGCTATTCACAATGGCACCGAGTTATCTAATCAAACCTTTCTTACTTTAAATACGTCAGCATTTTATAAGTTTATTTGATTCAGTAGATATCTTGCATTGAATGAGGTGGCAGGAATTGACAATTTCTTGATGAAATTTAGAACAAGCTCCTTCTGATTATATATATAGTATGTACCCATTTCAAGTTTGCTCAAGTTTTTTCTAGGGATGTGCAATGAGTAGTATGTCCCGAGGTTTTGAGAGTTATTTTATGAGGCATAAGAGATACAGGTTTGAAACAGGGTAGGGATGTTGCGAGTTAAAATGTTGCATTTTTCCTCAAAACAGGGTCTTAACCAAATAATGCTAAAAATGAAATTGGTGGGGTTGGTGGGTGGGTCTTAAAATGAGTGGTCTAGGGACCTGAAAAAGGGGGGATCTTCACCCCTGGACAAATGTACCCTGCTCATGTGAGTGTGCATCCGTTGGACCATAAAGTGCTCTATTACCATCAAAAGTGCTCTATTACCATCCAAACAAATCACTGCATTGTTTGCAAAATCAGATTGCACTCGATATATACAAATTGTCTATATTATGGGCGATTTTAATATTGACCCACCAGATAATGCAGGATGCAATCAAATTATAGTATATTGGAGAAAAATCAAATTGCAATTTGAGATACACAAATGAACAAATGAAGTCCTCTGATTTACCAAAATATTACTATACACCAACTTGTTATGTGTTCTATTTGTTTTTTCAGTGCCTTCCCCTGTTCGTGATGTCACAATCTATGAGAAAGGACGCTTGAGAAATTCTATCGAACTGATGTGGAAGGAACCGATGTTTCCTAATGGTCAAATCAAGTCTTACCAAATACGATACCGTACCACCACTGAGACAGCAGAACATAGTAAATTCCACTACCAAAGTTCACAACTTGGTACAATACAGAGGACTACTGTTGTGAACTTAGACCCTGGGACTGAGTATGTGTTTGAGGTAAGAAATAATGTGAATCTAGTTTTGATGTTTGTCCAAAAAGGATGCCTTCAAAATGGCCCAAACCTACATTTTTTTTCTGGAAAGCCTTAACAGTATTAAAGCAAAATTTTATATTTTTTTCTTTTAGGATTTTAGAAAAGGTCACAAACTTCCAAAGATGTTAAATTTTGGCACAAAACAAAAAAAAAATTTGACTTATTTTTGGTAATGTTCAAAAATGTAATGAAGTCTGACATTTTTTCTAATTAACAATTTCCAAAGAGTAAAAAAATTTCAAAATTTTACAATGAAATATTGGAGTTAGGGTTAGTAGTACCCCAAAAGATTTGGCATAAAGATGCCTACTTTGTCTGTTATAGCCATTTGTTGAAATAATTCGGGATCCCAAATTAAATTACAAGCATGCGTGTATTGTATCAATTCTTCATTAGCAAAACAAATATTTGGTAGAATGCACTTGTATTGCACTTAAAGATAGACATATTCTTTCATTTTAGGCTGTTTTTACTCAAATTAATTTTTGATCAAAATCTTATATTTTTACTTTAAAACAAAATGGTACTAAAAATACTGATTTTACCCCTTGAATAGCAGTATCTCGGAATAAATTTACTACTAGTTTCAATCTGAATATTTCTTTACATTTCTAGGTGGCTGCTGGTACCGATATTGGATATGGCTCCTATAGCAAAGCTGTTGTCACATCTACAAAAGGTAATGAATCCCATCAAAAAATGAAAGAAAGCAAATTTGGATTTTTATTTACTCACCTAATTCTTTTATTTTACTAATTGAATATCTTAGTTACATCTTTCATTTTAATCATAAAATTGATCCTGACACTACTGTATCTAACAAGTAATTTAATGGTCACTTACATCAGCCACAAATATACCTGATATTTGATAAGAATTAATCAGTCAAACCTAAGTGCTTTGAGAATACCTGCGAGGATGAGTACTGATCGATACTAAAACAAATTCACATACAACTTTGGTCTACCCGGGAATTGAATATGGGCTGCATTATTGAAAAGTGAGGGGAAAAAATACTGCACCAACCTCCCTACTGCGATGAAGAGAGTATAAAGATGTGATATTTATGAACTAATTTTTAGATGTAAGCACATCTTTATTTGATACATTAATTTTAAAATATCCCATGATATATACTGATTTGTCGTTGTGTAAGACTTTAGAGGGCAAAACATTTAACAATCAATGATTTATGAACTCATTTTTAGACGTAAGCACATTTTATCAAATAAATTGATATTAAAGTCTCCTATGATATATACTGATTTGTCATTGTGCATGACTAAGGGCAAAACATTTAAAAATCATTCAGTTCTTTTATATTTTGAATCTTTTAATCTTTATCACAGTGGAGACAAGAGGTCCAAGGTTCAAATCCAGTAGAAAACTACCTGTATTTGACCATAGAAATTAAGAGAACCCTGTTTTTTGATGATTTGATATTAAAATTTTAAAGGAGTTTAACACAGCCTTTCTGTGCAGTGTAGCTCTCCTAGTAATCCCTACCTGCGGCACTCCATATATCGGAGTGACATATAAGTACCACTAAGCCAAGGTTCAAATCTGGGAAGAAACCATGCATTTCTGACAGAGAAATCCTGGGGTGCTCAAATTTGGTTTGGGTTGAGATATCTATGCAAAATTTGAAAAGCCACCCATGCAAATACCAATTTTCAAGGAAAAGGAACCCATCCACATATCAAATCCCCAAAATTTTGAGTCAAATTTATTCAAAAATCACAGTTTTTCCTTAATTTGTTAAAAATTTGGGAAGAAATGTTTATTTGCTCCATTTTGCACAAATTTTGAAAAAAATTTGAAAAGAAAACCCATGAAAACACCGCATTCTGTGAAGAAAAAAGAATTGATTGAAATACCAGAGAGCCTGATTTTGCTATCCGAATTTGTGGCACATCCTCATAACCCCCTTTGTACTAAGTAGGCTCCCCCGAAGGGAATCCTCTAAGGAGTGTTTTAATGTTGGAGAAAAGCACTATTCAAAGAAATTGCTACCGGTATGTATTAATAAATTGATTCAGCCCGAACTTGTATAGACCTTGTATATAATATTGATATAATTTATGGTAATGAACCCTGACTGATTGGCTATTTTTATATTATTCATCATCAAGCAGGTGCAGCGAATAGCGGGACCTATACCACTGCAATGATAGCTGGCGCTGTATCAGCTGTGTTCGTCATATTCATTCTGGTTGCTGTAGTCATATTTCTCGTATGCTGGAAAAGGTAGGTTTATGAAAAACAGCAGCTAACACACTTAGATTTCATACATTCATATGTTGTGGATTAATCAGGAATAAGATTTTCTTTCTCTATTTTGTATTGCTGTGCATTACTTTCATTCATGTCTCATCAATGAATGGGTTATTTTTATTCTTATACAAGGATTTTGCAATAAATAATCAGTCTATTTTTTGTCTTTTTATACATCTGTTGTGAACTTAGACCCTGGGACTGAGTATGTGTTTGAGGTAAGAAATAATGTGAATCTAGTTTTGATGTTTGTCCAAAAAGGATGCCTTCAAGTGCATTAACACTCAACTTTTTCATTTTTGTGGTTGATTTTTGTCATTATTTTTTTCTGAATATTTACTTTATGAAATTCTGTTGTCAATATTTGTGTACAATTATGTACTGTTTTTTGTAAATGAACAAATCTATTCCTTCATAATTTGTTTATTTATTTGTGAGGAGCTCAGACACAGCATACTTGTTTTGGAAAATTTATTAACAGTGCCTTGAAGTGGAGCTTTTTGCATCAAGACCAATTTCTTGATCCATCAAGCAATCACAAATAGCTAAAAAAAATCTATTAATATCTGTAGTATTCCTTTCACCAATTGGCAGTGTTGTACTGTCAGATACACTAAAAATACCATTTTAAGATCCCCAAATTATGTGGCTTACTTCCTGGGCTGAATTGTATGTGCTAGATTTTATTCTCACTTTCACTTAATTGCTATGTTAGCTTTCAACATCGTTCACTGCACCTTAATTTTGCACTTTAGCTTCTACCATTCATGTAGTTCGAATCTCCTTTTCATCCTGCTAAATCGCTCTACTCATGCTCAGGGACTGGAAATAATAGGTGTTCAAAATGTGAAGGGAAAATCCTCCAGATTATTGATTCTGATTTTTTTGGACACCGCATCATATTTTTGGTCAGTTATTTGGGATAATAGTAATTTTGTTTGTATAATATGTCATGACTCAATGCTGAATTGCTTGAACCCATAATCTCATGGATTGAAAATCAAATGCTGTGCCACTGTATCTAACCAGTAACCTGGTGTTATTCAATAAAACACAATCGGTTATAGCCCTTACTGTGCCCCTTCATAATACAACATGGTCGCAGCATACTTATCATAGTACTTTTTGAACATACTGTTTGTCTATTTCCATCAAAATATTCTGCATATAGCAGAATGTTCAGTACCGATATTCTACAATTTTACTAAACAGCTTCTAATTATTGAACAATTCCAGTGCAGATATTGTAAAATGATAGTGCAGGAGTGTTACTAAGTAGTAAGGGGCCGCTTCAAAACTTAGCCAGCGATTTTCTGCCGGTTTTGGGTGGTTCAATCGGAATTAACAATAGCCAACCACCAGAACCAGCAGACAACCGCTGTTTGAGTTTTTAAGAGGCCCCTAATTGCACTTTTAATACTGTACTTTACCATTGTGTAGTAACTCCTTTGTTACTGCATTAATACAAATAAAAATTCAAAACTGGCGCTAGTAACTGCACAGTTACTTTAACATAGTGGTACTATATTTGCAAACTGTATATGAAAGAAGTTGGCTGTGTTATACCTGCAAAGGGTTTTGGTTTATTTTGTATTTTGATAAATCTTTTCTGCTATTTTGTCAAATGTTTAAAAAATAAGTGGTATAATACTATTTGTGTGTACCTTCAATATGCTGCACTGTGTCAAATGTTGATTTTTTTATCCTAGTGGGCAATGGAATTTTGTCTTCACCGTTCACAAAATGCTTATTTTTTTATTCTATTGCCATTTTCCCCCATACAAGACGGAAAGCAAAACAGCAGTTTTACTTTAAGATCTGTAACCTTCCATTGTACAATAGGTAAAGTGGCATTCAGCATAATTCTCATCTGTAGAAAGCATGTTTCACTAACATTACTGTACTGAATGTTTTTATTACACAGCCAGATTATGACCTACAACACTTTACCCTGTTACAGTACTAGGACGTTTGCAGGAAAAGGTTTTAAAAATATTGAATTTTGAAATACATGCATTTCCCTTTTATTTTCAAAATGAAGGAATTAAAATATAATTTGCTTCCTGCAATATCAGTATAGGTATACAGGGTGTGCCAATAAAAACGCAAGATTTGAAACCAAAAATATTTAAAATATAAGCAGGCTATTTTTCTCATCAAATCATCAATGATATTAAAAAAGAGCTTCTCCTCTTCATTATGTCCTTTGTTTTACCCAATTCGGATATTCCTGTCCGGAGATACAGCATTTTAAAAATGAAGCACAAATTTCAATCTGGTCCTATTTGTGGTCATCGGATGAAACATGTTAATCCAGGATGCTATGCATCCAAGACATTAGCCCCTTTAAATTTAAACCCGTTAAACTAATTTTACAATTATTTGTGGCTCAAAGATATTATTGGTCAATTATTTTCATTAATTATAAGCAATTATTTAGTTTTAGCAGTCTCAGCTTTCCTGGTTTTAGTTGTGGTATGTTCAGTCAGTGTCAGCCCTAAAATAAAACAAAAAAATTCAAGTGCTTTTGTATTAACCTCTTATCATAAAAATGAATAGATAAAATGCGAGCTACTCGGAGGTAGTAGCTGCAATTGTTAATTGTTAATTTGGGGAAAATTACATAGCGTATCAAAATGAATTTTACAATCAAGGACCACATCATGTCAGATATTCAGAAACGGACTTAACATTCCGGTTTTGGGAAACTTTTAATATGAAATTTTGAATTGAAAACAATTGAAATTGTTATTTCTGGCAAATGTAAAAGTTATTCTGTCATCCTTTTTGGCTTGATTGGATACTTTCAACGAGCTTTTGATATAACATTAATGCAAGTAAGCGATAGAAGTTTTCATCTGGAGATGAAGTATTTGTCATTTAATGTTTTGATTGCCACCTACTTTTGGTTATTGATCATGGAATTGAGATCAAGAAATCGGACCAACCCAAATTTTAAGGGCTTCACAGAACTTGTAATAACTTCAGAATTAAATGCTCAAATTTTACGAAACAAAATGCTGTTTGAAGCTGGGATTACGTACAATAATATTTGATATTTGTTTTTATTACCTGTTACCTAATTCTCTCAGAAAAAAATTACAAAAAATCTTGCGTTTTTATTGGCACACCCTGTATATGTATTAAAACAATTTTTTGAATATAAATCTCGTGAAGAAATGTTTAGAAACATGGAGTGGCCGTATGTATGGTATTGTCCTCAATGGCCTGTCTGAAAATGTAGAAGATAAAAGCAATGACCCTTGACCTGCGTTCTCCTGATTTGCTTTAAATAGCGATACTAAAAACCTCAAATAACTCTGAAACGGAATGAACATTTTGCAAAATTCAACAGTTTTAGATTCTTCTGATCACTCAATTTCATTCAATGCGACAAGTAAATAGAAAATTATCTGAAATGCCTATGCATAGCATACCTCTAGAGGCTGTATGGGCATGGCATTCCAAAGTCAGGGTGACACATCATCACAACTGTATTCATTTAGTATTCAATACTGTACTATTGCTGCTTTGACTGTGCAGTAGATCTAGTGTTGTAGGTCATACTGTGATCTGGTTATGTATTTAATTCTTTGTTACTAGTAGTATAAAATTTGCATGAAAGTCTGCTAAGAAAATCTGAGCATTGTAAATAGTTATTTTATTGACAATTTGGCCATCACCTAATTTATTTATAGTTTATTTTGTACAAAACGAGGCTGAGGAAGGATGCATCTCTAGCCTGAAAACTATAATGCCCATTATTTTGTAAGAAAATAAAGATCCATGTCAAAGGCTTTCAACCCCAATTTTACTAGAAATTCTCACTTTTGACAAATTTAAGGGTAAATATTCTCTGCCAAATCAAGATTCAGGATGATATTTCATTAAGAATGGAGGCAGTATGCATATAAGTTCGGTTTGAGAAGAGCAGACACATGTTTAACCCTTAAGAAATGATACATGTGTTTAAAGCTCAAGAAATGATGACTTTTGGGGGTAGCACTACCCATTTGTCCCCATACATGAGTTCCCCTCCCTTTTACACAAATGATGGACTGATAACATACAATACTACGAATTAACAACTAACCAAGTTCTTTAAATTCTCATTTTGTTATGCTCATGTAATTAAAATAATTTGTTTCATAATAAATATTTTTCGATCAATTTATCTCATTAATATATGATTAGTTTTTATCTGACTCAAATGTTGTTTAACTTTTAGATAGTTCATTTGCATGATGTACATTGATTAATATAACCAATCATCATGACTATATTGCAAATGTATATATAATTAAGATATTGAATGAAAATAACATTTCTGTATATACAAACAGTGTAAGTAAAATATCTGATAAAATTCAGTTTATATCACTGATAAATTCTTTTAGTTTTGGTTAACTGTCAAAATTAATGTATTAAGAAAAACTAGAAAATATACCAATACACTTACCTCATCAGTTGAACAAGGTTTTCTCAAACTGAACAGTTTCTAGTAGTTTGTTAGTTGAAAACCATGTTTTTTTTCATTAAATGTTTTTTGAAGTGATAAACCAAGAAAAATAAGTTGATACAGTTCTTAAACTCAGTTCTTCAAGTTGATCATGTTGATTTACTGAGTCAATCGAAAAACCTAGTTTATCAACTTGAAGAACTGAGTTATGTAAAATCTAGTTTATAAAAAACACACATCTTTTATTGAAATTCCAGTATATTGATGAACTTGGTTTATTGATAGATAATGTGATTGTTCAAAATTTAAAACAAGTTTACCACTTCCAAAATAATTTTTTTCTTAAAAAACTAAATTTATCACTTTGAAAACATGGTGAATGATTGAAAAAGTTGAATTTATCTATATATATTAACTGTTTTTATCAGATATATTTCTTCATTAATTCATCATCTATCAAAAAATAACACTTACTTGCTCATTATGTATTCCATCAGATTAAGAAATGATTATTATTTTAATATTTATAGAAGTACAAAAGTATGAATTTGCATAGTTTGATTATGTTGTCATCATTCGCATGTTGAATGCTCATATAATTGCAACAAATTGCTAAGATATAATAGTATCATGTTATTTTATATAAAATATTGTTGTTTCATCACTAATTTAACAATTTGATTTAAAATTGTTAATGTTTATTTAATATTTTGATATAATTTGATGGTTGAAATATTATAACAAAGTCACTGATCTCAAGATAGTAACCAACTAAAACCAGGGTTATGTAATACAACTGTTAACTTAACCAGAGTTACTGCACTGTATTAACATATACAAGATAGCTTCTAAACTGGAGTTAACACTACTTGTTAACTTAATTGAGACGAAGACTACCCTAACCTCAAAATGTGTAGTTAAAAATTCTGATCTCAATAAAAAAAAAATGGACTTCCTACTCCTCTCTCAAAGTAGTGAGAGTTTTAGAAATCTGATATCACCTATGTCCATTTGTGTTGTGAAACTGCAGATCTGGTTGAGCTAAGTTCTCAGAATGTCACACAACACACATTTCTGAGCAGTGGCCTTTGTCAGTTTGTTCATTACACTTTATTATACATTATAACAATTATAGACCCCTCTGAAAGAGAAGCATGATTCTAACAGCTTGTAAGTGAAGAAAACAATTAACAATCCAGATATTTTTGTATTACCATGTTCAGCCCATTTCAAAAAGATTAAACCCTCTTACTCAGTTCTGTTTCAATTTCTTTAATGGAAAAGATGCAGCATAAAATTAATACTGATATTTGTTTGTGTTAATTTGAAAGTCAACCTCAGTCTTACTAATTTTTCAGTAGTCTGACACCAGCGTCAAGCAATCATTCTGTCAGTTGATCATCTAATTTCAATATGTTTTCTTTATTTTTCAGGAAAAAGGAGCTACCTTGTGAAAATGGGATGATTTATTCCAATGGTGCTAATGGAGAATGTAAGTGAACTCTAACCCCAGAGTCAGTGTTCTCGCTAAGGCTGTATGCCGCCAGATTTGCACAGAAGCTCAACATTGGGCGCAAGGCTTAGATCCTGAGGGGCTAAGAACACTGCTCAGAGTAAATTGGCCTTTATCAATAATGCTCCCTTACCATCTGTTGAAACAAATTGAAAAAAATCCTGCTCTTAACTTTTGAACAAATAACTCAAAATTTGACTTTTGAACCAAAGATGTACCTTTAAATGAGGTGTGTCACATATTGATGTCTGACATAAAATGAGACTGAAGTGCAGACAAATCATGGGTGCCCCAAAACACCTGTCTTCAAAGGGTAAGGTCTATGTAGGCGTTATATAGGATTGAAATCAAATACATTCAAAAAGTACTGATCACACTTTATGTTTGTCTCTTTTATGCGTTCCTATTGATGCCATAGCTACGGGTAAGTTCTTGGCACCTAGCCCGTGGGGAGGGCCACTAAAATAGTAGCATTACAAACATGCAACCAGAGATTTTCAAAATAGACCTCATCTTTTCCTGCTTTGAAATTCCATCTTTTAATTTGAATTGTGTGTTATGAAATATTTAATTTTTCCTGCAGAATTTCTCCCCCACAAGTTCCAGGTACAAGTGATTAAAGATAAAACCTGTACTGAAGTGCAAATTATTTTGATGCCAAAGCTTCTCAGAAACCAGGGACTCACACATGAAAGTGACGTATTAGTGCCACCGAGCACCTTGGAAATAGGGGTCTTTCAGTGACAAATTTGGAAAAAAGGGGGTGTTTCAGTGACAAATTGCAAGAAAATGGGAGGGGGTCTTTGGGCAAATTTCATAAAAAGTAGGGTCTTTCAAGGTCAAAATGGCCAAAAAATTACAAAATTTCGATAAAATATAGCAAAATTTTTGGGAGAATTTAGCCAAATATTCAAAAAATTACATCAAATTTAAAAAATGATTGGTCTTTGAGTGACAAAGATTGTGTGACATGGATTTTTTTAAAGATAGGGGTCATTGAGTGACAATTGGTAAAAATAGGGTTTCTTTAGGTGAGAGTGAAGGAAAAAAGTGAGGTCTTTTTGATTGCATAATGCATGTAACTCTAAATTGAGTAACCCCCCGCCCTTGTTCTCAGAACATATCTGATTTACAGAAAAAGAGTATTCATACAATTATTCATATAAATTAATAATAAGGCTAATTTAAAATATAATGGTTCAAAGATGCTAAAAAACCACAGACGTTGTTTGGACAATTTTATTTTCATTTACTCTACAAGTTGGTGATTACTTTAAATTTCTCTAATGCCATGTGATTCTATAGCCAGACCTGTTGATGCTGTTGACATTTCCAACACATTGGCTTATAGGTTCTCAAGAGAGCCGCAAGTAGCTTGTCATTTGAGTGCAAGAAAGTCACATCTGTAATGGCTGCCATACGTTGTATTCATTTAACACCTTAATGATACTTGACTTGACTTATGTCAAGTTGTGTCCTCAAATGTTGAGTTGTGTCCTCAACTACAATGGATCTCCATAGCTTCCTATCCGTCATGGCTGTCTGGAAGCACAATGCCTAAAGTCCGGTGTCTTGCTTCAACACATCTGTGTAGGTCAGGTTGGGCTTTTCCAGGTCTCCTCTTCCCATGTTTCGGATTCCTTGTTACTACAATGCAAAAAATCTATTTCCCTGCCACATGTCAGTGGCTCTTCAAATGGT